>AWOL01S0008616.1:0-43738 GCA_000715115.1 Nicotiana otophora
AAATTGAACGTCCTAGAAATTGCTATCCCGAATGTGCTTGCTTTGCAAATATATGTGTAATATATATTTCCATGCTTTCATCATGTTATCTCATCGTCTGAGGAAATGTTCAAGACTTAGAATATGTGCTAATATGCCTAGACTTCAAGTCAAATTTGATTAAAGATTGTTATGCCAAATTATGTGAAAAGCCTCTATGTGCCTTGAATTCTAAATTTCTCACATGTGAAATCAAGAGTCTTGAATGAAAACAATGTTGTTACTGATGATAATAATAATGTTGGATTGTGGAAAAGAACTTGAATTGTGAAATAAGGCCAAGTTTCAAGAACGACTTTATAATTAAAGCCACTTGTGCCAATGTGCTGAAAAGATGGGAAAGAAATATGAAGTAAGATGATCGATTGAAATGGTTGATATCTTGAATGAGATGGCTTAGCCGATCGGGCCGAGATCAGACTCCGTGTAATAACACGGTGGTATTGTGAGTGAAATTATGAACATGGTGGATGTCTCAAATGAGATGGCTTAGCCGATCGGGCCGAGATCGGACTCCGTGTAATAACATGGTGGTATTGTGAATGAAATAGTGAATATGGTTGATGTCTCTAATGAGATGGCTTAGCCGATCAGGCCGAGATCGGACTCCGTATAAGAACACAGTGGTACTGTGGACTGTCGTATATTGGCATTAAAAACCATCTAACCTAATAATGCGGGAGTTGACTTAAAAATCTATGTGATTCTTAACTTGATGTTTTAATATTATTTGAAGCTCGTATTGAATCCTTGACTGTTCCCCTTGTATTATTATTCATTCTATTGAGATGGTGTTTAGCTTTACGTGCTAGTACTATTTGACAGTACTAACGTCCCTTTTGCCGGGGGCGCTGCATCTTTAAATGGATGCAGGTGATTCCATAGCAGGCAGTGCTGATCAGCGATAGCAATACACCTTCCTCCTAGTAGACTTGGTGACCCCCACCTCATTCCGGGGTCATGTATCTTTTGTATATTTTGTTATCACGTTTTGAGGTATAGCCGGGGCCTTGTTGCTGGCACTATCATAATTCTCTTGTGTATCTCTTAGAGGCTCCGTAGATACTATGTGGGTTGTACATGGGTGCTAGAAAAGTCAAACAGATTATGTTGTGTTTTGATCTCTTGTTCCACTTTAGACTATATAAAGATGTGTATTTTGAGATATTAAATTTGAAGAAACTAATAGAAAGGTTTTGGTATTATATGTATATGATCTTCCTACTGTCTAATTAATGAAATCATGCTTTCTCTTGATCATGGGTGAGTTGGGTAGAAAGTGTCTAACAGGCTTGCTTGACTGGGTTCACTCGGTTGAGCGCCGGTCGCACTCCCCGAGTTTGGGGCGTGATAATTTGCTAGAATTGGTACATTATGATTTATGCGGTCTTTTTAAAGTAAGGACTCAAGGTGGTGCACTTTACTTTGTGACTTTTATTGATGATCATTCTCGCAAACTCTTGAATTTTCTTTGAAGTCCAATGATCAAGTACTTTATGTGTTCAAGAATTTTCAAGCCTTGGTTCAGAGGCAGATAAGGAGGAAATTAAAATACATCTGCACAAACAATGTGTCACGACCCAAAATATCACCTTAGGAATCGTGATGACACCTAGTCTCTAAGACTAGGTAAGCCTAACACATGAAGAGAATTAACGGAATTTAACCAACTTAACTGCAAAATATTAGTTAATAATTGAAATAACATAGCTGAACTAATATCAGTTATACAATCCCAAAACTGGTAATACAAGTCATAAGCTTTTTTAAGTGTAACTAGGAATATCAAGTACATCACTGCCCTGGAAGAATAGTAAATATTTGAAATGAAAGACCACATAAGGTGATTCCGAGCCTGCGAACGTCAAATAGGTATACCTTGAAGTCTCCATTCACACAGACATGAACCTCAAAACCAACTCGATTAGAAGTACCTGGATCTGCACAAAAATATGCAGAAGTGTAACATGAGTACACCATAACGGTACCTAGTAAGTATCAAGACTAACCTCAGTGGAGTAGTGATGAGGTAAGTCGAGATACTCACTAGACATAAAACATGTGTATGATATTAACATATAGCTAAAAATGGAAAGAACATCAATATAAGTTTAACATCGCAAAAATTATTAATGTAAGACCAACAAAGGAATAATAGAACCACAATTGGCAACAAGCAAACATAATAAAGTAGCAATACAATCAGAACGCAGATGAGATATGAATGAACTCAAATTAAGAAAAATAAATGACAATTCATGTAATCAAATCGTTCCCAATGCATGAATTACAACAAGAATTTCTCTGAGGCACCACTTGTCACGACCCCAATTTCTCTCCGTAGAATGTCGTGATGGCACCTAGTCTCTAAGATTAGGTAAGCTTAACATTCATGCAAAAATAACTGAAATAATGATTAAAGTATCAATAACTCAACAACTAATATAAAGGAAACTCCACAACTCAACACAAACAACTCCCCAGAATCTGGTGAATACAAGTCACAAGCTTTATAAGATAGTACTGCGGACGCCGGCAGGTATGCCTTGAAGTCTCTGAAATTGGGCTCGCCTCGCTGGTGCCTGGTCTGGTAGGAGGTACCTGGATCTCCAAAAAAAGATGTGCAAAAGCGTAATATGATTACACCACAACGGTACCCAGTAAGTGCTAAGCCTAACCTCGGTAGAGTAGTGACGAGGTCAGGTCAAGGCCCTACTGGAATAAATAAGAAACTGAACAGGTATATAACAATGAAATAATGATAACAATAACAATGAGACAATAAAGAAATACACCGAGATTAGCTACACTGAACTAAGGAAAATAATGCATCACGGAAGTAAAACATGGAATGTTATGCCAAAGAAATGAAGCAACCAAAATACAAGTGAAGTAAATAGGAAAGCATCAATAAGATTCACTACTGAGGTACCGCCTCGTAGTCTCATATCACATAAAAACAATTAAAAATATTTCCTTATATCACCGTAGGAGCCTTGCATTTAGGTTTGAAAATTATTTTTTCCGAAATAGCTTCCAGCATTTTAGCGCACCTTATCACACCGCGTGGCTTCAAGTAGTTCTCTTACTAGCAACACGCGTATCAAGCCCACCTTATCTCACCGCATGTGTTTCAATCCCAAAATCTTATACCACCGCATGCGTATCAATATCACAAATCGCACCTCAAGTACCCAATATCACAACTTGCCAAAGAAATCAACAATAATGGTGTTTTTACAATAATAGCCCATGGCCCAACCACAATATACACAAGAGTCTCAACAATAACAACCGAAAGTTAATAACTTAGCAAGAATTGCATTTCACAACTTAACACTTTGCCTCAATGTGAATCACGACCTTTATAACTCAATACTAATTTCAACAATAAGATATTCCAAGAATAACAACTTCGATTAAAGAATTCAGCAGTTAAATTATGAATAAGGAATAGAGAAAACAAGAACTTCAACTAAACATGTAGAGCAATTAACAAATAAGAGATAAGACAAGTAGAGCATGTGAAGATATACTAATGATGATGGATATAATATGTTACAGTAACTCAATTAAAGGCATGAAAGGAATCTACCAAGCTAAAACCGGTAATTTTCACATTTAGCCCGTGTACACACTCGTCACCTCGCGTACATGGCTTTCACGTATCACAATTATCACAAACCAACATCAATCCTAAGGGGTAATTCCCCCACACAAAGTTAGGCAAAACACTTACCTCAAAACACGCTAACTCAATCCACTAGTAAGCCTTTCCCTCGATTATCCAACTCCGAATGACTCGAATCTAGCAAAAACAACATCATACCATAAATATAAACTATAGGAAACTATTTCAAACAATAAAGTTACGATCTTTATAAAGAAACAAAAAAGTCGACCCGGGCCCGCTTCTCAGAATCCGACAAAAATTACAAAATTCGAAAACTCATTCAATAATGAGTCCAACCATACAAGAATTACTCAAATCCGACCTCAAATCGCCTTTCAAAACCCCAAAATTTAGCCTAAGAAGTTTTCACAATGTTTTTCCCAAATTTCGGACTCAAAACACAAATTAAATGATTAAAATAATAATAGATTTGTGTAATATAATCAAAACCGAGTTAGAATCTCTCTAGGTCCAAAAATGAATGATGATATCAAACCCTCGAACTTAGCCCTTTTCTGTCCAGCGATTTCGCTTTTGCGGGCAAAGGGTCGCATCTGCGATGCCACATCTGCGGAAAAACCATCGCAGGTGCAGTTCAAACTAATGCACTGAAGGCTCGCACATGCGGACCTAAAAGCTCTTCTGCGCAAGCGCATCTACGGAGGGTCTTCCTCTTCTGCAACCCCAGGCTAGCTAGCCCATTCCGCTTCTGCAATGCATTCCCTGCATCGGCGAGTCCGCTTCTGCGGACAAATGACCGCACCTGTGATCCCAGCTGGGCAAGGCCACTTTCGCTTCTGCGGCTCGAAAGTCGCTTCTGCTGTGCCGCACCTGCGGCCCAAAATGTGCAGGTGCGATCGCATCAGAAACATCAGTGCTTCAGCAATGCCTAAGGTCCAAAATTGTTGCGGATTCAATCCAAATCACACCGAGGGCCGCCGGGACACCGTCCGAACATATTGACAAGTTCCAAAACACATAACGGACCTACTCGAGGCCAAAATCACATCAAACAACATCAATTCTACAAATCGCAACCCAATTCAAGCCTATGAAATTATGAACTTCTGAATTACAAAACTAATGTCGATTCATACCAAAACAACTCTGATTGACTTTAAATTTTGCACACAAGTCATAAATGACATGACAGAACTATTCCAATTTCCGAAATCGAAATCCGACCCCGATATCAATAAAGTCAACTCCCGGTCAAACCTTTCAAATCTTCCAAACCTTCAACTTTTTAATTTTCGCCAATTCAAGCCGAAACAACCTACGGACCTCCAAATCAACATCCGAGCATGCTTCTAAGTCCAACATCACTATACGAAGCTATTGGAACCGTCAAAACTCTATTCCGGAGTCGTATACACAAAAGTCAAATCATGGTCAACTCTTTCAACTTAAGCCTCCAACTTAGGGACTAAGTGTTCCATTTCACCCCGAAACCAAAACCAAACACCCCGACGAGTCACATAACCATAATATGACATATATGAGGCAATAAATAGGGGATTGATGCTAAAATACTTAAAACGACTGACCAGAACGTTACACCACTCCTCCTAACCACAGATCATGAGCCACAATTCCAAGTCTTACACGCATGGCATGGCGTGCCCACATTATCAATCAACTTCGCACGGCAAAATTCAAGTGCCCATGTACATTGTATCCGTTTCGGATGCCAAATAAAATGTTTGAAAGATTTATTTGAATATAGTAAGGCATAATAACAAATCTTGAATAAGGTAAGGCGTCAAATGAGATAAGGAGTTTATTTTAGAAATCATATAAAATAAAATAGAGTACAATTTATCCAAAATAGAGTATCAAATGAGTTTAGTTTGAAATCATATAAGGTAAAGTAAAATAATATTTTTAAATAAAGTAAAACATCGGGTAAGTAGGCGAATTAAATGTAGAATCATTTAGCAAAAAGCATGATGAAAATTTAAGTAAAGTAAAGCATCAAATAGGTTTAATGAGCTTAATTTGAGAACCATTTAAAGTAGGCATAATAACAATTTAAATTTAGTAAAGTACCGAGTGAAATGACGAGTTTTGTCTTAAGAGTCACATAAAGTAAAGCATGTTGACAATTTCTTTATTTAAAATCGTTATTTTACCAATAACTTAAAAGATTATGAGATGATAACTCCCCGCAGTAAATTCATATTGACAATCAATTCACCAAGTAACAACGGTGGCAGAGATTGACACATTAAAGTAACACATTAAATCACGTAGAATGCATTACTCATACAAGAAATTACTATCATTCCAATACTAGAATAACAACAGTCAGCCAAATACGATCAAAATACAAGTGAATTGATTTAAGGAAAAGCAATAACCGTTCAACCGACAAACCACTCCAACATAGAATGTATCATGAGAATCACAACCGATGATAACTTTTCTGTCACAAATAATGACAACATATCAAGCGTGCAACCCGATCCTACCATACCATCATATTCCGTCCTTATTTCTTCATATCATATCAATACCATTGCGACGTGCAACCCGATCCCCAAATAATATGAATTAAACAAACAATCTACAACCAAATACGGAGTATCACAGAAATTAAATGCAATAAAGAAGATAAACAAATAAAGTCGCAAGCGGATAAAATAGTTACGTGATAACTCACAAAATCAGATAGCAAGTAATGACAGTTCATAAATAAGGCACAATTACAAAGAATCAAGTAACAAGTAAGGACATGTAATGGATAAGGCATGAATTCAACAAATAATTGCAATTAACAATTAAAGCAAACAAGAGTAAACTTGACAATAAAAGATAGAGCATGTACTAACAACTTCAAGTAAAGCACATAAGAGAAATCTTAACAATAGAAGATACATGAAATGACAACTTCAATTAAATGCATGAAAAAACTCTAATACTATAAATCGGTCAAATACCACATATAAACCCGCGTACACACTCAATACCTCATGTACACGTCTTTCATATAATTCAAATAGTAGCATCAACCCAAAACCTAAGGGGTAGTTGCTCCCGCACAAAGTTAGACAAGATACTTACCTCAATTAGGCCAAATCAATACTCAAAATAGGTTTTTCCTTTAAAATTCACCTCCAGTAGGCTCAAATCTAGCCAAAAAATGACTTAATAATATCAAATAATGCAAGAAAAACCAATTCCAGTTAATAAAGCTATGATTTTTATACAATTTTTTAAAAGTCAACAAAAGTCAACCATGAGCTCGCTCGGTCAAAACCTGAGTCGAAGATTAGGTCTCGACTACCCATAGCCCCACGAGTTCATATATATGTTTTGTTTTCAATCCGAGTCCAATTCGACTCTCAAATATCAAATTTTTATTTTCCATAACATAGACAAAAATCCCTAAAGTTGTCCTTCATATCCCATGATTTTGATGTTAAATCACATAAATAATCATGTAATATACTTGAACATTGATCAAAATTACTTAACCAATAGTTTGGTATGAAATTATTTATGCAAAATTGCCTCCTACCGAGTTTAGGGTTCAAAATATGATAAAATGAAGCCAAGTCCCAAAATACTCAGCTATAAACAAGCTGCAGATGTCACATTATGCAACGCCAAATATAGACAAATCATCGTAAATGCGACCCTTGACAGACCCAGCGAAGATCGCATTTGCAATCAAAAGCCTCGCAAATGCGAAGCCACAATAGTTGCAAAAGCGAACCTATCATCACAAAAGAGGACAGCCCTAGAGTCGCAAATGCGACTCCAGCATCGCATTTGCGATAATTCCCAATCCTCCCCAAGTTCGCAAAAGCAAGAAAGTACTCGCAAATGCGATGGTTGCATTTGCGACCTTCTCATCATAAATGTGATGGAACCAGCGCCAGTACACAAAATTCTAACAAAATAATGTGAAACCAATCTGAAACTCACCCGAGCCCTCGGGGCTCTACACCAAACATCTACACAAGTCTAAAAATATCATACAAACTCGCTCGCGCGATCAAAATACTAAAATAACATCTAGAACCACGAATCGGGCATCAAAACACATGAAAATCATATTGAACTTCAAGAACATCTAGAATTGCAACCAAGCGTCCGAATCATATCAAACCAACTCCAAATAACACAAAATTTTGCAGACAAGTTCCAAATAGAAAAACGGACCTATTCCAAGCCCCATACCAAAATCTGAACCTGGTAGCCATAAAGTCAAACCATGGTCAAACTTAGGAAAATTCTAAACCTTTAAATTGCCAACTTTCGGTATAATAAGTCAAATCAAACTAGGGACCTCTGAATTCAATTCCAGGCATATACCCAAGTCAAAAATTATCATCTAGTCCTAACAGAACCATCAAAACTTTGATCCGAGGTCAAATACATAAAAGTTAACTTGGTCAACTCTCTCAACTTAAAGCTTCTAAAATAAGAATCATTCATCCAAAATTCCAAATCAATCCCGAACCACTCGAAAATCAAAACCAATGATACACACAAGTAATATTACACCATGTGAAGCTATTTGTGACCTCAAACCTCCGAACGAAGTGCAACTGCTCAAAATGACTAGTCGGGTTGTTACATAATAGTAGTGAGTATATTGGTCCTTTTGATAGTTATTGCAGATCGTAGGGCATTCGACATCAGAAAACGTCTCTAAAGACTCCTAAGTTAAATGGTTTAGCAGAGAAGATGAACATAACTTTAGTTGAAGGGTTAAATGCTTGCTTTCAGATGCTAAATTGCCCGACTATTTTTGGACAGAAGCACTTAATATTGCTACTTATGTTATTCATTTATTTCCTACTGAAGTAAAAGTGCGAAACAACATACAATCCATATAACTGGTGTCACTAAGTACATGAGGTTTAATGTGTGCTAAACATAAAGTTCTGAAGTAAATACAATACTNCAAAGTTCTGAAGTAAATACAATACTGTCTGAAGCAAATAACAGTAATAAAGATAGGGAAAGTGACTCCAGAACATGCAAACAGATATGTAGCACTACCTTGAGTCTCCAATGTTTCCAACTAAGTACCTCTCAAAACTCTGTTGGTACTAATACCTAAATCTGCACAAGAAGTGCAGAAGTTTAATATAAGTACAACCGACCTAATGCACTAAGTAAGTATTGAGCCTAACATTAATGAAGTAGTGATGAGGCTAAGACAAGACACACACTTTATAAATATATCAAATAAGAGAACAAACAAACAAGTTTCACGAAAATAAGAAAAAAAGCACAACCTTATGAACCGAATTCCACAAAGGAGAAGCTATATGTAAGAAATAATCACAAGGCATTGAGTCCGTTATAGCGAGAAACCTGATTCAATTGTAATACCATTGTGGCGAGCAATCCGATTCAATAGCCATATTGTTGTGGCGTGAAACCCGATACAATTTCTAATACTGTTGCGATGTGTAACTCGGTCCAATATACCAATCCACATAGAAATACCCGTTGAACAATAATTCTCATACTTATCAAACACATGTGTATCAATAACAAGCATGGTAAATTGCATAAAGGTAACCATGGGGAGATGAATAAGCATAATACACTATAGGGAAAAAAGCATGATTAAGGTGCAATTGGAACACCAATATTTCAAGATCCATCTTTCCCATATCCCACAACAAGGCCTAAACATGGTAACTAACATGTGAGTAATTAAGTTGTCTCACAATCCGTTATAGCATAAATTAATGTCACGACCCTAATTTTTCACCTTAGGATGTCGGGATGGCACCTATTCTCTACAACTAGGTAAGCCTATCAAATAAGAGAATATGACATAAATAAAGACTGAAAAATATGATATAAACTGATAAGTCTCGTAAAAATCTCAATACTGAATCACAACTACAATACTCCCAAAACCCGGTGAAACTGAGTCATAAGCTCTACAGAAATATGCTAAAATCTCAAATACATCACTCTCTGAATAGAGGATAAACAGTAATAAGAGAATGGCGGAAGGTGACTCCGAGGCCGGCGGATGTCGGGCAGGTATACCTTGAAGTCTTCGAAAATAGCTGAATGATCATTAGCATATGGCATGGGCAGATGTACCTGGATTTACACAAAAATGTGCAGAAGCGTAAAATGAGTACACCACAACGGTACCCAGTAAGTATCAAGCCTAACCTCGGTAGTGTAATGACGAAACCAGATCAAGACACCTACTAGGATAAGAAACCTGAACAGAACATAGCGTAGTCTAATAATGGAAAGCGAGGAAGTAAATGACATATAAGTACTTCAACAATGTAAGCTAACAACAAAAATTTAAGCGGTAAAGGCAACAAGTAGTGAACACAAGATGAAACAACAAGTAGTTAAACACGGACAATTACAAGTAAGACAATGAAGAAGATATCTTTCCTTATATATCCGCGTGAGCCTTGCATTTATTTTTAAAAAATATTTTTTCGAAATAGCTACACTTGTTTTAGCCCCCTTATCTCACCACTTGGCTTCCAGTAATTCCCTTACTCGCAACACGCATATAAATCCCACCTTATCTCACTTCATGTGTATCAACCCCTATCCTTATACCACCGCATGCGTATCAATTTTCACAATACAAAAATCAACTCTCACCATATGTACCCATATGCCACAACACGTGCCAAAATAAACAATACCTATGTTACCACAACGTAGAGCCCATGGCTCAATCACAACATGCACAAGAATCTCAATAACATCAAAATGAATGAGGAATACTCAACGAGTAATTTAACAATAAAGGAGTAACAAAACAATAAGAGAGGTAGTAACTTTAACTAAAGCATATGAGAGCAATTACAATAACAAAGGGTAGAACAAACGCTAACAACGTCAATTAGTGCATGTGTGAGAAACTTTAACAATGAAAGATGTAACATGTTATAACAGATTCAATTAAATGCATGAAAGAAGTAAAAAAGTATAAACCGGTCAAAATACCATATATAGCCCGTGTACACACTTGTTACCTTGTATACACGTCTTTCACATAGTACAATTAGCACAAACAACCCAAATCCTGAGGGGTAGTTCCCCCACACAAAATTAGGCAAGATACTTACCTCAACTAGTCCAAATCAACCCTCGAATACAGCTTTTCCCCTAAAATTCACCTTCACACGGCTCAATCTAACCCAAAGCGACTTACTATCATCAAACAATGCAAGTGAAACCAATTACAACAGATAAAGCTATAATCTATACACATTTTCCAAAAAGTCAACAAAAGTCAACCCCGAGCTTGTCCAGTCAAAACCCAGGCCCAAGGGTTGATTTCGACTACCCATAACCCCACGAGTCCATATATGTGTTTTGTTTTCAAATCTGAGTCCAAATCAACTCTCAAAACTCAAATTTTCATTTTTTTCAAAACTTTGACAAAAGTCCCCAATTTTCCTCTTTGATACTCATAAATGTTTTGATGTTAGATCTAAGATATAATCATGAAATATAGTTGAAAATTGATTAGAATCACTTACCCAATGTTTGTAGATGAAAATCCCCTCTCCAAATCGCCTTCTACCGAGTCTAGGGTTCTAAAATATGAGAAAATGATATGAAATCCCGACTTTCTAACCTTTTGTTCAGTTGCAGATGTCGCCATTGCGAAACTAGGTTCACAATTGCGAACCCTCGCAGTTGCGAAGAATTTCTCACAATTGCCGCTACTGACATCCTAAGTGGGAAGTCGCAAATGTGACATAGGCTTTGCAACTGCGAAACCTGCCTTCGCAAATGCGACACTTTTGTCTCAAATGCGGACCTACCCTATTCGAGACCTTCTTCGCAATTGCGACACCTAAGACCCCCCGCTAAGATCGCAATTGCGATGCTGGTGTTCGCAATTGTGACACCTGAGGCATCAACACACCTAGAATCATGTTTCAGTTCAAAACCATTCTGAAGCATGTCCGAAAATCATCCGAGCCCTCGGGACTCTAAACCAAACATACACACAAGTCTAAAAACATCATACGAACTCGTTCGTGCGATCAAAACACAAAAATAACATCTAGAACTACGAATCACACATCAAACCACATGAATTTTAAAAGAAAGTTCAAGAACCTCTAGAATTGCAACCAAACGTCCGAATCCTATCTAATCAACTCCAAATTTTGCAGACGAGTTCTAAATAGCATAACATATCTATTCTAAGTCCCAAAACCAAAGTCTGAACCCGATAGTCAAAAGTCAACCTACGGTCAAACTTGAAAAATCTTCTAAACCTCACATTGCCAACTTTCGTCAAAACAACACAAATCAACCTACGGACCTCTGAATTCGATTCCGAAAATACGCCCAAGTCCAAAATCATGATACGACCTATCGGAGCCATCAAAACACCGTCCCTGGGTCGTTTTTACAAAAGTCAAACTTTGGTCAATATTTCTAACTTAGGCTTCTAAACCAAGAACCAAAGGGTCTAAATCAACCCGAAACGTTTCCGGAATGAAACCAATTAACCCCATAAGTCATAAAGACAAAATTACACATGTATGAAGCATCAAAAGGGGAAACCGGGTGCAAATACACAAAATGACCCATTGGGTCATAACATTCTCCCTCTCTTGAAACAAACGTTTGTCCTCGAACATGCATAGAGACATACGTGAAGTGATAAAAAGGTGATGATAATGATTCTGCATGTCGTGCTCAGTATCCTAGGTCGCCTCCTCAACCGGATGACTCCTCCATTGAACCTTCACTAAAACAATGTTCTTTGACCTCGACTTCCGGAACTGCCTATCCAAGATGGCCACCATCTACTGAACATAAGTCAAATCCTTGTCCAATTCAACTGAGTTGAAATCTAATACATGTGACGGATCACCATAATACTTCTGGAGTATGAAAACATGGAACGCTGGGTGGACCGCCGATAGGCTGGGTGGCAATGTAAGCTTCTAGGCCACCTTACCAACTCTCTCAAGGATCTTAAAAGGACAAATATACCTTGGGATCAACTTGCCCTTCTTCCCAAACCTCATCACACCCTTCATGGATGAAACCCGCAGCAAAATCCTATCTCCTACCATAAATGCCATATCATGAGCCCTCTGATCAGCGTAACTCTTCTGTCTAGACTGTGTTATACGAAGTCGATCTTGAATCAACTTGACTTTCTCCAAGGCATCCCGAACCAAATCGATTCCCAGCAACCTAGCCTCACCCGGCTCAAACCAACCAACTAGAGAACGACATTGTGTCCCATATAAGGCCTCATAAGGAGCTATCTGAATACTCGATTGGTAGTTGTTGTTATGGGTGAACTCTGTAAGCAGTAGGAACTGATCCCATGAACCCTCGAAATCCATAACACAGGCACATAACATATCCTCCAAGATTTGAATGGTGCACTCGAACTATCCGTCCTTCTGGGAGTGAAATGTTGTACTTAACTCAACCCGTTTGCCCAACTCACATTGCACGGCTCTCTTGAAATATGATGTGAACTACGTGCCTCGATCGGATATAATAGACACCAGCATGCCATGGAGACGAACAATCTCACGGATATAGATCTGAGCCAGCTGCTCTAAAGAATAGGTAGTCACCACCGGGATGAAATGTGCCGACTTGGTCTACCTATCCACAATCACTCATACTACATCAAATATCTTCAAATTCCATGGGATCCCAAAAATGAAATCCTTGGTAATACGCTCCCACTTTCACTTGGGAATCTCAAGTCTCTGAAGCAAACTGTCTAACTTCTGATGCTCGTACTTCACTTGCTAATAGTTCAAGCACCGAGCCACATACTCCACTATATCTTTCTTCATTCTTCTCCACCAATAATGCTGCCTCAAATCATAATACATATTAGCGGCACCCATATGAATGAAGTACCGCGAACTGTGGGCATCCTCAAGAATCAACTCACGCAACCCATCTATATTGGGTACATATATCCAGCCCTGCATCCGCAACACCCCATGTTGTACCGTTCCTTAAGGATAAGCACATAGGGGTCATCATATTGACGCTCTCTGATGCGCTCATACAAGGAAGACCGAGAGACCATGCAAGAAAGAACCCGGCTGGGCTCCGAAACATCTAGTGTCACAAACTGATTGGCCAAAGCCTGAACATCCATGGCTAGTGGCCTCTCTGCTACTGGTAGATATGCCAGATTGTCCATACTCTCTGCCTTTCTACTCAAGGCATCGGCCACCATGTTGGCCTTCCCGGGATGATGCAGAATAGTGATATCATAGTCCTTCATAACTCTAACCATCTCTGCTGCCGCAAATTGAGGTCATTCTGCTTGAAAATATGTTGGATACTACGGTGATCGGTATAGACCTCATATGGGACATCGTATAGATAGTGCCTCCAAATATTCAATGCGTGTATAATAGCTGTCAACTCCAAGTTGTACACTGGATAATTCTTTTCATGAACCTTCAGCTGCTGACGGTAGGCAATTACCTTACCATCTTGCATCAACACCGTGCCAAGCCCAATACGTGACGCATCACAATACACAGTGTAAGACCCCGAGCTAGTAGGCAACACCAACACTGCGGTTGTAGTCAATGCAGTTTTGAGCTCTTTGAAAGCTCAACTCACACTCCTCGAACCATCTGAAAGGAGCACCCTTATGGGTCAATCTAATCAAAGGTGCATCAATGGATGAGAAACCCTCTACGAAATGACGATAATATCTGTCCAAACCAAGAAAAATCCAAATCTCAGTAGCTGAAGACGGTCTGGGCCAACTCTGAACTGCCTCAATCTTCTTCGGATCTACCTTGATCCCCTCACTAGACACCACATGACCCAAAACTGCCACTGAATCAAGCCAGAATTCACACTTGGGAGAATTTTGCATATAACTTTTTCTCCTGTTTGGAGCACTATCCTCAAATGCTGCTCATGATCCTCCTAGCTGCGATAATATGCCAAGATGTCGTCAATAAACACAATGACAAATGAGTCAAGATATGGCTGGAATACACTATTCATCAGGTGCATGAATGTTGTTGGGGCGTTGGTCAGCCCAAATGACAGCACGAGGAACTCGTAGTGACCATACCGAGTCCTGAAGGCAGTCTTCGAAATATTCGAATCCCGAATGTTTAGCTGATGATACCCTGACCTCAAATCAATCTTCAATAACACTCTGGCATCCTGAAGCTGGTCAAATAAGTCATCAATGCATGGTAATGGGTATCTTTTCTTCACTGTAACCTTGTTCAGCTGTCGATAATCAATACACATCCGCATCGTACCATCTTTCTTCTTCACAAATAGAACGGAAGCACCTCAAGGTGACAAACTGGGCCGAATAAAACCCTTATCAAGCAACTCTTGTAGATATTCCTTTAACTCCTTCAACTCCACTAGTGCCATACAATATGATGGAATAAAAATGGGCTGAGTGCCCGACACCAAGTCAATACAAAAATCGATATCCTTATCGAGCGGCATGCCCGGTAGGTCTGCTGGGAACACATCTGGAAAATCCCTCACTATCGAAACTGGCTCAAGGTAGGCGTATGACCACTAACATTCCTCACAAAGGCTAGATATGCTTCACACCCCTTCTCAACCATCCTTTGTCCCTTAAGGAAGGACACAACCCTACTAGGAACATAATCCAATGTACCCTTCCACTCCAACCGCAGCAAACCTAGCATAGCCAATGTCACAATATTAGAGTGACAATCCAGAATAGAGTGATAGGGTAACAACCAATCCATGTCCAAGATCACATCAAAGTCTACCATATTGAGTAATAATAGATCAAGTTTGGTCTCAAAACCACCAATAATACCTAAACATGACCGATACATACGGTCCACAACAATAGAATCTCCCACAAGCGTGGACACATATAAAGGAGAACTCAAATAATCAAGAGATATATCCAAATACAAAGAAAAGTAAGATGACATATATGAATAAGTGAATCCCGGATCAAATAAGACTGATGCATCCTTATGACAAACTGGAACATACCTGCGATGACAGCATCTGATGCAACCGCCTCCGTTCTACCAGGAAACGCATAGAAACGGGCCTGGCCTCCCCCTCTAGGGCAACCTCTACCCACCTGACCTCGACCCCTAGCTGGTGGGACAGGTGGAGTGGCAACTAGAGCAATAACCATGGCGTGTGAACCTTGTGGATCTTGTGTAGGTGCACCCCTTCTAAGTCTGGGTAGTCCCTTACCATATGTCTGGTATCACCACACTCAAAACAAGATCTTGGTGGGTGTGGCTGTTGAAACTGACTCTGGCCTGGTCGGCTAGACTAATTATTGAAGGCACCCCGTGTAGGAGGTGCACTGGATAGTGGCCGAGCAAGATGGGCAACCTGAGACCTCGGAATCGCCGGAGCACAGCTAGTAGCTGGAAGTGCTGAATGAACTGGGCGACTCACATAGCCTCTGCCATGATGGGCTATAACAGGAGCGTGGGAACCATTATATCCTCCCGAATCTCGAGGCCTCTTGGCCTCACTGTCCTCTCTCTCACAGCCCCGCATACCCTCCCACCTCCGAACGATCTCTACCACCTGATGATATGGAGTATTCGTCTCCAACTCTCAAGCCATGTTTAATTTAATACCATAGTTGAGCCCCTCAATGAATCTGCAGACTCGCTCTCTCACTATAGAAACTAAGGTAGGTTCATGTCTGGACAACTCGCTGAATTTGATAGAATACTCTAACACTGTCATTGTCCCCTGACATAACTACTCAAACTCTGTGCGCCATGTATTCCGAAGGGTCTAGGGATCAAACTCATTCAAAAACATATCTAAAAACTGAGCCCAAGTGAGTGGGGCTGCATCAGCTAGCCTACCCCTCCTCATAAGCCTGTCACCACTGATACGTTGCTCATGACAGCTGAAATGTAGTAAAAGCAACTCCGCTCACCTCCATAATACCTATGGTGCGGAGAATATGGTGGCACTTCTCTAAAAATCCCTTCGCATCCTCAGTAGCTGCGCCACCTAAAGCAGGAGGATCATGCTTCTCGAACCTCTCAAGTCTCCTATGCTCCTCCTCAGATGTCGATGGCCTGACCTCAGGCTGAACCAGAATAACTGGTTGTGCTGGTATGACACCCGAGACCTGATCAACATGGATCCGCTACTCTGGAGTACGGGCCGCGAGAGGATAAGCTCCTCCCCAACCTGAGATATGGCTGGTGCAAGGGGAATCAATCTCGCCTGAGCTAGAGTACCGAACATGCTCAAGAACTGTGCTAGGGTCTCCTGATGTCCATGGGCAGTAACAGGCGGCTCGGGTGCATGTCCCCCAATCGGAGCTACTGGTGACACCTCAGTTACTACTCGGGTAGGTGCTCTGGATGCAGCATGTGCCCCTCATCAGCCTCTGCCCCGTCCCCGACCTCACGCGGCTCTAGCAGGGGGCGTGGGTGTCTGATCATCGAATTTAGAAGTACGTGTCCTCACCAACTGTGAGAATAGAAGACAAAGATTCAGATTTTGAAGTCAACCAATTCGCATGATAAGGAATCAAAGGAGTGGCATTTCCTAACAATTCTGTAGCTTCTCGAAGATAAGTACGATGTCTCCGTACCGATCTGCAAGACTCTACTAAACTTGCTTATGACTCGTAACACCTATAAACCTAGAGATCTGATACCAACTTGTCACGACCTAATTTCCCACCTTAGGATATCGTGATGACACCTAGTCTCTAAGACTAGGTAAGCCTATCAAACAAGAGAACATGAAAGAAATAAATACTGAAAAACATGATATAAACTAATAAGTCTCACAATAATCTCAATACTTAATCACAGCTATAATACTCCCAAAATCCGGTGAAACTGAGTCATAAGTTCTACAAAAATGTGCTAAAATCTCAAATACATCACTGTCTGAATAGAGTATAAAGAGTAATAAAGGAATGGCAAAAGGTGACTCCTAGGCCTGCGGACGTCGGGCAGGTATACCTTGAAGTCTCTGGAAATAGATGAATGATCACTAGCGTCCGACACAGGAAGATGTACCTGGATCTGCACAAAAATGTACAAAAGTGTAGAATGAGTACACCACAACGGTACCCAGTAATTATCAAGCTTAACCTTAGTAGAGTAGTGACGAGGCCAGGTCAAGATACCTACTATGATAAGAAACCTGAACATGACATAGCATAGTCTAATAATGGAAAGTGAGGAAGTAAGTGGCAGATAAGGAGTTCAATAATGTAAGCTAACAACGGAAATTTAAGTGGTAAAGGAAACAAGTACTAGGATAAGGAGTTCACTAATGTACTAGGATAAGAAAACTGAACAGAACATATCATAGTCTAATAATGGAAGGTGAGGAAGTAAATGGCAGATAAGGAGTTCAATAATGTAAGCTAACAACATAAATTTAAGCGGTAAAGGCAACAAGTAGTGAACACATAATGAAATAACAAGTAGTCAAACACAGAAAATTACAAGTAAGGCAATGAAGAAGACAACAGGAACTGCTCAACCAACAAGCCTCTTTTAACATGAAGTGTACAACAAGAATCGCAACCGAGGTACCAGGCCTCATATTCACATTTCAATCACATCTTTCCTTATATCACCGCATGAGACTTGTATTTATTTTAAAAAAATATTTTTCCGAAATAGCTATATGCGTTTTAGCCCTCTTGTCTCACCATATGGCTTCAAGTAAATCCCTTACTAGCAATATATATATAAATTTCACCTTATCTCACAGCATGTGTATCAACCCATATCCTTACACTACTGCATGTGTATCAATATCACAACACAATAATCAACTCGCACCACACATGCCCATATGCCACAACACTTGCCAAAATAACCAATAACAATATTACCACAACGTAGAGCCCATGGCTTGATCACAATGTCCACAAGAACTCAATAACATCAAAATGAATGAGGAATACTCAACAATTAACGACTTCAAGTAAGAGTAATTTAATAATAAAGGAGTAACAATATAATAAGAGAGTAATAACTTCAACTAAAGCATATGAGAGCAATTACAATAACAAAGAGTAGAACAAATGCTAACAACATCAATTAGAGCATGTGAAAGGAAATTTAAAAATGAAAAATGTAACGTGTTATAACAAATTCAATTAAATGCATGGAAGAAGTCTAAAAGTCTAAACCGATCAAAATACCACATATAGCCCGTGTACACACTCTTTACCTTGTGTACACATCTTTCACATAGTACAATTAGCACAAACAACCCAAATCCTAAGGGATATTTCCCCCATACAAAGTTAGGCAAGATACTTACCTCAACTAGGCCAAATCAACCCTCGAATACAACTTTTTCCTAAAATTTGCCTCCATACGCCTCAAATCTAACCAAAAGCGACTTAATATCATCAAACAATGAAATTGAAACAAATTACAATAGATAAAGCTATGAACTATACACATTTCTCAAAAATTCAACAAAAGTCAACCACAGGCTCGCCCGATCAAAATCCGGGTTCAAGGGTAGATTCCAACTACTCATAACCCCACGAGTCCATATATGTATTTTGTTTTCAAATTCGATTCCAAATCGACTCTCAAAACTCAAATCTTTATTTGTTTTTCAAAACTTTGACAAAAGTCCCCAATTTTCCTCTTTGATTCTCATAAATTTGATGTTAAATCTAAGATATAATCATGAAATATAGTTGAAAATTGATTTGAATCACTTACCCAATGTTTGTAAATGAAAATGCCCTCTCCAAATCACCTCCTACCGTGTATAGGGATTCTAAAATATGAGAAAATGATATGAAATCCCGACTTTCTAACCTTTTGTTCAGTTGCAGATGTTGCAATTGCGACACTGGGTTCGCAATTGCGAGCCCTCTCAATTATTTCTCGCAATTGCAGCCACTGACAGCCTAAGTGGGAGTCGCAAATGCGACATAGGCTTCGCAATTGCGAAACATGCTCTCTTCGCAAATGCGACACTTTTGTCGTAAATGCCAGCATGTCCTATTCCAGACCTTCTTCGTAATTGTGATCCAGGTATCGCAATTGCGACACCTGAGTCCCCCTGCTAAGATCGCAATTGCGATGCTAGTGTTTGCAATTGTGACACCTGAGGCATCAGCACACCAGCAGTCCTGTTTCAGTTCAAAACCATTCTGAAACACGTACGAAACTCATCTGAGCCCTCAGGAATCCAAATCAAACATCCACACAAGTCTAAAAATACCATACAAACTTGCACGCACGATCAAACATAAAAATAATATTTAGAACTACGAATCAGACATCAAAATGCATGGATTTCAAAGAAAAGTTCAAGAACCTCTAGAATAGCAACCAGGCGTCTGAATCCTATCATATCAACTCCAAATGACACAAACTTTGGCAGACATATTCTAAATAGCATAACAGACCTATTCCAAGTCCTAAAACTAAATTTTGAATCCAATAGGCAAAAGTCAACCTACTGTCAAACTTGAAAAATCTTCTAAACTCAAATTGCCAACTTTCAGTAAAACAACACAAATCAATCTATGGACCTCCGAATTCGATTCCGGGCATATGTCCAAGTCCAAAATCACAATACAAACCTATTAGAGCCATCAAAATACCGTTTCAGGATTGTTTTCATAAAAGTCAAACTTTAGTCAATATTTCTAACTTAGGCTTCTAAACCAAGAACCAAATGGTCCAAATCAACCCGGAATCTTTCCGTAACGAAACCAATCAACCATGTAATTCATAAAGCAAAATTACATATGTGTGAAGCATAAAAAGGGGAAACGGGGGATAAATACACAAAATGACCGATCGGACAGTTATAGTTAATAATACATAAAACAAACAAAGACATAAATAGGACTAACTCTACCCAAGCATGCTATAATCATGGAAAATGCATATACACTCGTCACCATATATATACGTCACCCCAAAAAATTGAGCACGTAGCAAGAAAATTTCCTCAAGTCAAGGTTAATAAAGATATTTATCTCTTTCTAAAATAAGTTCAACAATCAAATGCCGTTTTTTCTTTAAAAACAAGTCTCCAAACAACTCGAATCTAGACAAATAATAGTTAAATAAGTCAAAATTAACTTTGTAAATCATCTTCATATCAAAAAGTTCAATCTTTATCCAATTAGAAAAAGTCAACAAAAAGTCAACATGGGCCTACACGATCAAAATTCAAAATCAAGACTAAATTCCGATTACCCATTCTTTCCCGAGTCTAAATATATAACTTATATCAAAATCAGATCTCAAATCTCTAAATCTTCAAAATTAACTCTCTTAAATTTTATCCCAAACCCTAATTTCTACACTTTAAAATTTTAAATTTAAGGCTAGATATCTATGAAATATCATGAAAATTAATCAATACTAAGTTAGAATCACTAACCTTTAAAGTTGGCATGAAAATCCTCTCACAAATCATCTCCTTACAAATGCTAGGTCTAAAAATAGAGAAACATAAGCTAATATCGAAACCTTTTTCTCTTTTACCCGCCTCAGATATAGCAGGTGCGAAAATACCATCGCAGGCATGACAAAATGGCCTGCAGGTGCGAGCCTGCAAAAATTGTAGATGCGAAAAATCATAGACGCGATAAGGCTTGCACAGGTGCGACCACTCTCTAAAGTTGGGCTCCTCGCAAATGAGCAAACACCTCTAAGTGCGAAAGTATGACTGAACTCCCCCTTCCTCATAGATGTGAGCCAATCCACCACAGGGGCGACCTCACACCTACACACCTGGTCATCGCTGGTGGGATAACAACAACACCACCAACAACAAAACACATGAAAATTTGTTTGAAATCATTCTAAAACTCACCCGAGCGCCTCGAAACCCAGTTCACTTATTCCAAAAAATCTATATACCCTAAACGTAACTTGATCAAAGCGTCAAGAAACCAAAAATAATATCAAAATCAAGAATCAAGTATCAAAACTCAAAAACGTCAAATGTTCTTAAGTTCAATTTCTAACTTTTGACTATAAATACCGAAATGACCTCAGGTCACCTGAGACCCGAACGAAATGTGTATAAAAGTGTAAAAATATCATATGAACCTAATAGAACCCCTAGATTACTAATCTGGAATTGTTTACAAAGATGTTGATCTTGGACAACTCCAACAACTTAAAGCTTCCAAATTAATAATTACTCTTCCAAAATACTCTCAAATCTCATTGAGATCCAAATCAACCATGTACACATGTCATAAAATATCAACTGAACCTACACAAGGTCTTAAATCGCCAAACAAAATGTTATAACTCAAAACGACTGGTTGTGTCGTTACAAGCCTTCCCTTCCTATGTGGATTAAAAGGTGCCCTTTAGGCCACTAATATCAAGATATATAAATATGATATATTTTAGGTTTTAAACACAAAAAGAGAAAAAATAAGAGAGCAGTCAGTTTTGAAGCTTTGAGAGTGGAAATTGTGTTCTTTTGCTCAAGAAACATTTTGCTCAGGCAAACCGCTTCAAATAATAATTTTTATCGTGTAAATCATTGGATCATGCTCAAATTTAAACTAAGAATTCTCAACAACTTGCTCTTAGATTTCAATGGTGAAGATTGAATTTGGAGGCATGTAGCTTAGATTTTGGAGGTGTGAATAATAGCTCTTTTTTTGGGTGATTTCTCTCATTTATCTAACTGTTTTGTTGCGATCTTGTTTCTATTGTTCCTCTTGGATTGGTACTTGCTTTGTGGTGAATTTAAAAAAAATTATAATTCTTGTTGATTAATTTAGTGAAGTTGAGGGCCTTTGACCTTGTGGTTTTTACTCTTCATATTGAAAAGTTTTTCATGTAAATTTTGGTATCTCGTTTGTTTGATTTTTTCGTCTTACTGTATTTATTTCTTTGTTGATATACTTACTGCCCGGATATGTTTAAGCTTAAGTTTGTTTGTCTTCTCCTGGTTCAGATAGATTGGAGAAGTTGGATTTGGATATTATTCCGTTGCTACCTTGTCGTGCACGTTGTTTATGCTTGTTTTTCCAATAAATTATTATAAGTTGCAATTCTTCTTATGTCAATATGATGAAAAAATACATCTTAAAATTTTGTTCAAAGTTTACATTGTTCATATCTCGAAAAATAAAAAAATGCCACATAAATTGGGACTGAATCGAGAAAATATTATTTAGAATCTAGTTATCAGCAAGTATTTTATACTAAATATACAAAATATGAGCAATCAAAAGTGACGAGATACCAATTTTGAGACATTTGATCTTTTATCTCATGTTTTTACGAGGTTATGTTATGCAACATTACTTTAATATATCAACCAAATAAATTTATGAGTCGTTTATAGAAAACATCCATGGAGCTCCCGAGAAAAATCATAAAAGTTTCTCCGATTTATATTTTTCTGCGCTCCAAAAAGATAAAATAAAATTCCTTGCAATCAAGCTTCACTCTTTGCATAGAAATAACTCTGTCTTCAAATGCCTCTTGTTTCTCCATTGCAGTTTGCCCATATTATGAAAAGGAGAAGTTATGTCACACATTCTACTATATTCATATCTTCTCGTCTTGATATATAGCAGATAGCCAACATTCTTGTACTTCCCTTGGTCTTACTCATTATATTATTAATAATGATAACAATGTGTTCTACTTGTCTTAGCTATCTTGTAGTAAGAAATAGTTGAGTAGCTTTGTATTTTTTGTTTCCTCACACATAAGTAAAAATTATGAAATTCTAGAGTTGCTTCATAGGCTAATTCATATGAAGAAAACTAGTTTTAATGTATGTTTTTCTATATATTGGCTTTAAGGGATCTATCAAGATCATTTTCTGAATAAGACTGGAGCACAAAGACTTTATTGATAATTTAATTGCATAATTTTCTATAGAACGCAAAAATATACCGCTTAATACTAAGACATTAGGGCAATAAAGTTGTCATATTGTAATAACTCCCTCATACCTAATCCAACAACGAATACCGTACAAAACGGTAGAATTTTTAATATTTTATATAAAAAGTAAAACTAAATAACGAAATATCGTAATTCCCACTGAGATCTATTCCATGCTTCTTCCTTTGTTCAAATGAAAAGGAATGTTTTAATTTCAATCGTAATTTGCTCTATTTCTCTAGCTTGCATGAAAGTCAAATTTTATGTAATGGTCTGAACGGTTGTTTTGAGTATTTTAGCTTTATTTTCCTATTTATTGCCTCTTCTATATTCATTTGTGGTTATGTGACTTTCCAGGATAGTTGAGATGATTTCGGGGAGGTTTTGGGTTGAATTGGGATACTTGGTCCCAAGGTTGGAAGCTTAAGTTGTAAGAATTGACCAGAGTTTGACTTTTATATGGACGACTCCAGAATAGTATTTTGATGATTCTAATTACTTTGTATGGTGATTTTGGACTTAGGCATATGTATGGATGGGGATTTGGAGACCCATAGGTTGATATGGTACTTTTTGGAAAAAGTCAAAAAGTTAAAGGTTTGGAAGGTTAATAGGTTTGACCGGGAGTTGACTTTGATGGTATCGAGTTCAGATTTTGATTTCAGAAATTGGAATAGGTATGTTGTGTCATTGGGACTTAGAATAGGTATGTTGTGTCATTGGGACTTACATGCAAGATTTGAGATCATTTCGAGTTGTTTAGGCTTGTTCGATGTAAGTTTTGAATTTGAAATATTTCTTAGTTTTCTTAGGCTTGAATTGAGGTGCAATTCATGGTTTTGATATTGTTTTGTGTGAATTGAGGCCTCAAGTAGGTCCGTATTATGTTTTGAGATTGGTTGGTATGATTGGACGGGATCCCGAGGGCCCCGGGTGTGTTTCGGATGAGTTGCAGACCATTTGACTATGTTGAATTGCTAAAGATTCTAAGTATTGATGCTTTCGAAACTGCAGATAAAAGGTCGCAGAAGCAGCCAGTCGAGCACAGGTGCGTAATTTGTTTGGAAAAGTTAGGGACCGCAGATGAGGTTAGCTGGGCGCAGAAGCGGGAGCGCATTTGCGGTGAAGGACCGCAGATGTAGATGCGCAAATGCACAATGTTTATCGTAGATGCGGTTGGACGACTAATGTTGGGAAGTCGCAGATGCGATGGTCTGACCGTAGAAGCGGCACCATAGATGCGGATTAGTGATTTGCAGATGCGGAATCACTGGTAGTGAGATCGGTTATGGGCAATTGTTGGGAGACTTTTCACTATAATTGAAGAGGTAAGTGAAGTTTATTCAATTTTGATGTTAGATATTGATTACCTGTGGATTATTTCATCTAGTTTGTGTGAATTTAAGGTAAAATTTGGTATTTTTGGCTATGATTTTATAGAGTGATAATTGATAATTTGATGGTCGATGTGCTGTCGTAATTGGATGTTATTGGTATGGTCGGACTCGTATTTGAATGGGTGTTCGGAATTTGTAGTTTTGACGGGTTTCGGGGTGCTGGCCTGGGATTGACTTCTTGGGTTGACTGTTTTATTTGAGTTAAAGGTCTTAGCTTTATCTTTTGGAATCGTTTCCTATGGTTTTTATTGATGATATTAAGTTGTTTTGGCTAGATTCGAGTCGTCTGGATATTGTTTCAATCGAGAAGGGCTTATTAGAGATTGTGTTTCCTTACTTGAGATAAGTATCTTACCTAAACTTGGTTTAGGCACTAGTTGCTTGGGTTATTTTTGATAGCTACGTGCTATGGGTGGCGCGCATGTATGGGGATTGAGCCCATGTGCATGCACTGGGGTGTTATTCATACTCGGGGTAGTGTTTAGGCTATGATATGCCTTGATTTAATTGCTAAGTTTCATGCTATGATATTCCTCCTATTTGTACCCCTTTGTGAACTGTTTGTACCATATTTGAGGTTACATTGAGGTTACTCTGATGATTAAACTTGGTAATTGCTACTTTCGTGATGTAATTGCCGGATTGAGCTATGATAGCACACTTTGCACATGCATACACTTTAGCTTGGCATTTATACCAGTCCAGGAGTATGAAATTTCATATTCTTTGATCATGTACATGTATTCTTGTATATCTTCTTTTTGTGTGATGTGATCTGGACTGGTAGCCTGTGACCATGCCACGTGGATTGTGATGTTAAGTTTGTGACTACGCCAAGCGGATTGTGATATTGAGCCTTTGATCACACCGAGCGGATTGTGATTATTGGCACGTGTGGTGACCTGATAGGTCATTTTGAGATTAAGCCAGTATTCCCGTATTCTGAGACCTCGATTAGCACCGTTTAGCATTTCTCCATTTGCATACGCAATCTATGTCTTTTTCTGGAAAATATTTATGTGAAAAAATTAAGAAATGTGAATTTTTGTCTTTAAAATGACTTGAATTGACTACGGTCACATAACCGGGCTCGGGGGTGAATGGGTAATCAGGTTTTAGTCCGAATCTCAATTTTGACCAAGCGGGCCCGGAATTGATTTTTGTTAACTTTTTCAAAAATGATCTAAATTGAACCTCTTTCATGTGTGGGTAGTTTTCAAAGCTTATTTTGAATCGTTTGGTCAATAATTTGCTAGATTTAGTTGGTTTGGAGGCTTGTTCAAAAGGCACGGCCGTGGTTGATTGATTGCTTGAGTTGCGGAGTAAGGTTAGTGTTGGGTCTAACCTTGATTTGAGGGAATTAGGAACCCTTGAACTACATGTTATGTGAATTATGTGTGAAACGGCGTATATGCGAGGTGACTAGTGTATATGCACCATTACATTACTTGTTCCTCCGTCTTTGTTGCTTCATAGTATATCTTGTTTCATGCCTTAATTGCTACATGCTTATTTGACTTTCATGCCATATTTGCTACTTGCCATTTAGTATTCCTCATATTAAATTGCCCATTCCTTCCAAAATTTCATGCTTGTTTGCTACTTGTCTCTATTTTCTTCTCTTGCATATCTAAAATCGTCTTGTGCCTTGCTGGTCTTATGGTTTTGTATCATTTGTTGCCTTAAATAATGCAGTTTCATTTGTATGAGTTGTTAATTGGTAGATACTGTTGAGTTGGTAAAGTTGAGACATCCGAGTTGTTCGAGATTCTTTGATTATCATGTTATTCTCCATTGCTCGTACATTTGTTCTCTTGATGTAGAACTTCTTGTAAATCTTGGTTGTTGAATTGCTATTATTGATTGAAACTGTTTGGGGAGCGGGTTGCACGCCGCAACAAAAATCGAAAGGTAATGAATTGAAATGGTGGAATAAGGACAAATTATGATGTTGACAGTTAATTATATGGTGGGATCGGGTTGCGCGCTGCAACGGATTGTATAAAGTTATATTTTTTTGTGACTATTGGTTTTGCCTTGGTAATCGAGATGAGTTTATATGACTTGTTATTCTGGACCCTCTGTTAGTTGGATTTGAGTTCGTTGTTATGAATTAACTGTTTTACTTTCATTCCTGTCTTTTCTGCTATTATTATAATTATTATTATTGTGTACAAGTTAATATAAGTAACCCGCCTTAGCCTCGTCACTACTTCGTCGAGGTTAGGCTCGGCACTTACAGAGTATATGGGGTCGGTTGTACTCATACTACACTCTGCACTTCTTGTGCAGATACCGGAGTTGGTCCTAGCGGCATTTAGTAGACTTGCTCGGACCCAACTGTTAGTGGATACTTGAGGTATAGTTGATCGGCGTCCGCAACCCTGAACTCCCCTTCTACTTCATTTTAGTTGTTTACTTTGATTTAGACAGTTATGTTTATTTCAGACTTTTATCTGTAGTATTCTAGACGCTCATGTATTCGTGGCATCAGTTCCGGGATTTTGTATTTGGATTTCATCACATATTAGTTTATTACCTTATTTCAGACTATTGAGTTTAATTATTGTCATTAAATTTGGAAATTGTTAAAAATGGTTAATAACTATATCAAGCCTTATCTTGCCTAGCAATTAAAATGTTAGGCGCCATCACGGTCCCGAGGGTTGAAATTTCGGGTCGTGACAAGTTAGTATCAGAGCACTAGGTTGCCTAGGTCTCACGAGTCATGAGCAAGCTTAGTAGAGTGTGGAGGATCGGTATGGAGTAATCTGTACTGATCTTCCAAAAGCTATGGAGTTTAGGAAAAAATTCACTTATTTTCTTCTCTATCGTGCGATTTTATTCTATCATTGATGATTAAACCATTCTATTTTTGTTCTCTCGCAGATGGCGAGAACACACACAACATTTGCAGCCGGACAGGAGCCGGAGCCCCCTTTGGTAGCTACTACCAGGGGTAGAGGCCGAGGCTGAGGTCGAGCCAGAGGTCGAGGTAGAGGCAGAGCTCAGCTTAGAGCTCGGGTAGCATCACCTGCAGTGGAGCCTCAGTTGGATCATGAGGAGGCGATCCAAGCTCAACCGTACATGTCAGACCAGCTCAGGTCTTGGAGGAGTTCAGAGCCACTCTAGTGCTTCAGGATGCTCTAGTCCGCTTGATGGGACTTATGGAGAGTGTGGCCCAGACCGGTGCATTTTCGGTGGCACGAGCCGTTTCTATGGCTGGGGGAGGCACACAGACTCCCGCTACTCACATTCTAGAGCAGGTGGCTCCCCTATACCAACTCCAGCAACCCAACCAGTTCAGGTAGTTTAGTCTGTTGTTGCGGCACAAGCCGGGGATAGGCGCGCTATGTCTTCTGAGGCCTTGTTGAGGTTGGATAAGTTTACCAAGCTATTTCCTGTTCCTTTTAGTGGTGCACCTTCTGAAGACCCACAGGATTACCTGGACCGTTATCACAAGGTGTTGTGCAACATGAGTATAGTTGAGACCAATGGGGTCGATCGTGCAGTGTATTAGATGATTGGTTCTACCAAGAGATGGTGGAGAGATTATATGTTGACCAGACCATCTGGTTCACCTGCACTTACTCAGGATCAGTTTTCATATCTATTTCTAGAGAAGTTCATTCCTTTCACTCTAAGAGAGGATTACCGCAGGCAATTTGAGTGCCTTCAGCAAGGCAACATGACCGTTGCTCAGTGTGAGACTCGATTTGTGGACCTAGCTCGCCATGCTATTATTTCACTCTCCAAGGAGACTAGGGATAATATTTCTTTCCAGAAGGCTGTCGATATTGCTAGACGGATCGATATGGGTCGTGGTCAGGAGAGGGATCGGTGTATGATAAGAGGCCTCATATTTCGGTGATTTCAGTGGTGCCTCATCTAGAGGCAGGGGTCCTTTTGGTAGAGGCCATCCTCCTAGGCCGATTTAGTCAGCTCTCTAGGTAGTCCACAATGCTTCGGGCTATCGTGGTTTTTATGGGTCTCGTCCTAAGTAGCCAGCATTCAGTGCACATTCATCTCCTATCAGTACACCACTGCTTCAGAGTTACTACAACGGTTATTCGGATCGTTAGGGTCAGTCTTCATTCCAGCAGCCTCAGCAGCTGAGGGAGTGCTTTAAGTGTGGGGGCATAGGTCATATTAGGAGGTATCAACCTAGATTGTCGAGCAGCAGATCTCATCAGGGTTCTCGTGCCATCATACTGGCACCGGTTGCTCCACCGCCCGCACAGCCAACTAGAGGCGGGGGTCAGATCCTTAGAGGTAGAGGTAAGGCCATTAGAGGTAGATGTCTGGCCATTAAAGGTGCAGGCCAGCCATCTAGGGGTCACCCGAGGGGCGGAGGTTAGAGTGGTGGGGCCCAGGCCTATTTTTATGCATTCCCAGCTAGACCTGAGGTAGAGTCATCTGACGTGGTCATCATAGGTATTGTTCCATTTTGCCATAGAGATGCTTCAGTTCTATTTGATCCGGGCTCTACTTATTCCTATGTGTCATCCTATTTTGCTTCATATTTGATTGTGCCTCATGATTCTTTGAGTGCTCATGTATATGGTCCACGCCTATGGGAGATTCTATTATTGTAGATCGTGTCTATCGCTCACATGTGGTTTCTATGGGGAGCCTTGAGACTAGTGTAGATCTCCTACTTCTTGATGTAGTAGACTTTGATGTTATTTTAGGCATGGATTGGCTGTCACCTTATCACACTATATTGGACTGTCACACCAAGACGGTGACCTTATCCATGTCGGGATTGCCCCGATTAGAGTGGAGGAGGACTCCTGGCCATTCTACTAGCAAGGTTATCTCTTATGTGAATGTTCGACATATGGTCGAGAAGAGGTGTCTAGCATATTTGGCCTATATTCGGGATTCTAGCGCGGAGGTTCCTTCCATGGATTCGGTAACTGTTATGCGTGAGTTTCCAGAGGTGTTTCTCGCAGATCTGTCGGGGATGCCACCCGACAGAGATATTGACTTTTGTATTGATTTGTCTTCGGGCACTCAGCCAATTTCTATTCTACCATACCGTATGGCCCCGCCGGAGTTGAAGGAATTGAAGGAGCAGTTGCAAGATTTGCTTGATAAGGGGTTTATTAGACCTAGTGTCTCGCCCTGGGGTGCGCCCGTGTTGTTCGTGAAGAAGAAAGATGCTTCGATGAGGATGTGTATAGAATATCGACAGTTGAACAAAGTTGCTATCAAGAACAAGTATCTGTTGCCGACGATTGATGACTTATTTGATCAGCTTCAGGGTGCCAAGGTATTTTCAAAGATTGATTTAAGGTCTGGCTACCATCAGTTGAAGATTAGGGCATCAGATGTCCCTAAGACAGCTTTCCGGACTCGGTATGGGCATTATGAGTTCCTAGTGATGTCATTTGGGTTGACAAATGCCCAACAACATTCATGGATTTGATGAACCTGGTATGCAAGTCCTACTTGGATTCTTTTGTGATCATATTCATTGATGATATCTTGATCTACTCTCGCAGTCTTGAGGAATATGAGCATCATCTTAGAGTTGTTCTTCAGACTTTGAGAGATAGTCAATTGTATACCAAGTTTTCAAAGTGTGAGTTTTGGTTGGACTCAGTCCGCTTTTTGGGGCATGTTGTATCTGTAGAGGGTATTAAAATGGATCCTAAGAAGATTGAGGCAGTTGAGAACTAGCCTAGACCTACTTTAGCTATAGAGATTCGGAGCTTCCTAGGTTTGGCGGGTTATTATTGCTGGTTCGTGGAGGGGTTTTCATCCATAGCAGCCCCATTGACTAGATTGACCCATAGGGTGCTTTATTCAGGTGGTCGGATGAGTGTAAGATAAGCTTTCAAAAGCTCAAGACTGCCTTGACTACGACGCCAGTATTGGTACTACCCAGAGGTTCAGGATCTTACACGGTGTATTGTGATGCATCTCGTATTAGGCTGGGTGCAGTATTGATGCAGGATGGTAGGGTGATTGCATATGCATCACGACAATTAAAGGTTTATGAGAACAATTACCATGTTCATGACCTAGAGTTGGAATCCATTGTTCATGGACTGAAGATTTGGAGGCATTACCTCAACGGCGTATCGTGTGAAGTGTTCATAGATCATCAGAGTGTACAGTATTTGTTCAAGCAAAAGGATCTCAACTTGAGGTATAGGAGGTGGTTGGAGCTGTTGAAAGATTATGATATCACCATTTTTTATCATCCGGAAAGGCCAATGTGGTGGTTGATGCCTTGAGTAGAAAGGCACTGAGTATGGGTAGCCTTGCGTATATTCCAGCTGGTGAGAGACCGCTAGCATCAGATGTTCAGGCTTTGGCTAATCAGTTCGTGAGGTTAGTTATTTCGGAGCCCAGTCATGTTATAGCTTGCATGGTCTCTTGGTCTTCTTTGTATGAGCGCATCAGAGAGCGTCAGTATGATGACCCCCATTTGCTTGCCCTTAAGGACACGGTACGGCACGGTGATGCCAAGCAGGTTACTATTAGAGATGATGGTGTGTTGCGGATGCAGGGTCGTATTTGTGTGCCCAATGTGGATGGGCTTTGTGAGTTGATTCTTGAGGAGCCCCACAGTTCCTTGTATTCCAATCATCTGGGTGCCGCCAAAATGTATCAAGATTTGCGGCATCATTATTGGTGAAGTAGAATGAAGAAGGATATAGTTGCATATGTAGCTCGGTATTTGAGTTGTCAGCAAGTAAAGTACGAGCATCAGAGGCCTGGTGGTTTTCTTTAGAGGCTTGAGATTCCTGAGTATAAGTGGGAGTGTATTACCATGGATTTCGTTGTTAGGATCCCAAGGACTCAGAAGAAGTTCGACGCAGTATGGATCATTGTGGACAGGTTGACCAAGTCGGCACATTTCATTCCAGTGGCAGTTACCTATTCTTTAGAGAGGTTAGCTAAGATCTATATCCACGAGATCATCCGTCTTCACAGTGTGCCCATGTCCATCATTTCTGATCGAGGTACGCAGTTCACCTCGCACTTCTGGAGGGCCATAGAACGTGAGTTAGGCACAAGGGTTGAGTTAAGTACAACATGTCACCCCCAGACAGACGGACAATCCGAGCGCACCATTCCGATATTGGAGGATATTCTTCGCACTTGCGTTATGGATGTCGGGGGTTCTTGGGATCAGTTCTTGCCACTTATGGAGTTTGCCTACAACAACTACTACATTCTAGTATTCAGATGGCTCCCTATGAGGCATTATACGGGAGGCAGTGTCGTTCGCCAGTTGGCTGGTTCGAGCCTTGAGAGGCTCAGTTGTTGGATATCGATTTGGTTTAGGATGCCTTGGAAAGGTCAAGATGATTCAGGATCCACTTCACACGGCTCAGTCTAGGAAAAAGAGTTATGCCGATCAGAGAGTTTGTGATGTTGCATTCATGGTTGGAGAGAGGGTATTGCTTCGGGTTTCACCAATGAAGGGTGTGATGCGGTTCGGAAAGAAGGGCAAGTTGAGCCTTAGGTATATCAGACCCTTTGAGATTCTTGAGAAAGTGGGTGAGGTGGCCTATAGGCTTGCCTTGCCACCTAGCTTATCAGTAGTTCATTCGGTGTTCCATGTCTCCATGCTCCGAAAGTATCACAGTGATATGTCTCATGTGTTAGATTTCAACTCAGTCTAGTTGGACAAGATTTGACTTATGAGGAGGAGCCGGTGGCTATTCTAGCCCGGCTGGTATGGAAGTTGAGGTCTTATGGTTTTATGAGCCGGTGGCTATTCAGTTCGAGTGCAGTGGAGAGGTCAGCCGATCTAGGCGGCCACGTGGATTCCGAGTCTGACGTGTGGAGTAGATACCCATACCTTTTCACCAGTCCAAATACTTTTCTATGTTCGTTCAAGGGCGAGCGTTTGTTTAAGAGGTGGAGAATATGATGACCCGATAGGTCATTTGAGATTGAGCCTCTATTCCCATGTTCCGAGATCTCTATTTAGCTTCATTTAGCATTTCTTTATTTGCGTGCACAATCCGTGTCTTTTTCGGAAAACTTTTATGAGAAAAATTTAAGAAATTGTGAATTTTTATTTCTACAATGACTTGAGTTGACTACGGTCAATATTTTGTGTAAACGGACCTGGATTAGTGTTTTGATAGTCTCGGTGGGTCCGTATCGTGAATTGGGACTTGGGCGTATGCTCGAAATTAAATTCGGAAGTCCGTAACTTGTTTTGATTCATTTTGTCGAAAACTAGCATTTTTGAAAGTTGAAGAATTACTAAGTTTAACCGTAAGTTGACTTCTTAGCTAACATATTAGGATTTTGATGTTATAACTTGGAATAGTTCCGTATTGCTATTTGAACCTTGTCTGCAAAATTTGGTTCAATTCATAATTGATTTGGCATGGTTCGGATGTGTAAATGTGATTCTAATGTTCTTGAGTTTCACTTTGAAAGTTCATTCATTTTGAGGATTGTTTCGTAGATTTAGATGTTATTTTGGTAATTTAATTGCACGAGCAAGTTTGTATGATGTTATTACACTTGTGCGCATGTTTGGTTTGGAACTCAAGGCGCTCGAGTGAGTTTTGGATAGGCTACGGATTGATTTTGGACTTGGGAGATAGCTTATGCCTTCCCTGTTGTTGGTGTAGTCTGCAGATCTCGCATTTGAGAGGTCTGGCTCGCAATTGCGAGCCTCGCTTTTGCGAATAAGTGTTCGCATTTGCGAGCATGGGCTGGATTGGGGAGTATCGCATTTGCGAGAAGAAAGTTCGTATTTGCGAATGAGAAGTTGCCGCTTTTGCAAAGACATGGTCGTATTTGCGACTCAATGTGTTCCTGGGTTACCTTGGCATTTGCGAAGGATTGGTCCGCATTTGTGAAGGCTGGGGTTTCGAATTTTCGAACCAAATGTCGTATTTAAGACCTTTGTGAGTCTGAGACAGTGTTCGCTTTTGTGACCCCTTTCTCTCATTTGGGATGTTCGCAATTGCGAACAAAACATCGTAATTGCGACATCTGCAGCTGGGTAAAAGAGTGGGGAAACGGGATTTAGCTCATTACATTCATTGGTGAGTAACTTTAATCCCCTTCTTTTCAATTACTCATTACATTTCATGAGATTTCAATTACTCATTACATTAGAGATTTTTATAAAATTGAGATTTAGACCTCGAATTGGGGTCGGATTTCGAAACAAATCACATAACCGGGCTTGGGGGTGAATGGGTAATCGAGTTTTGGTCCGAATCTCGATTTTGACCAAGCGAGCCCGGGGTTGACTTTTTCAAAAATAATCTAAATTGAACCTTTTTTATTTGTGGGTAGTTTCTAAAGCTTATTTTGAATCGTTTGGTCAATAATTTACTAGATTTAGTTAGTTTGGAGGCTTGTTCAAAAGTAAAGGTCGTGGTTGATTGATTGCTCGAGTTGTGGAGTGAGGTAAGTGATGGATCTAACCTTGATTTGAGGGAATTAGGAACCCTTGAACTACATGTTGTGTGAATTAGGTGTGAAACGACGTATATGCGTTGTTACAGTACTTGTTCCCCCGTCTTTGTTGCTTCATAGTATATCATATTTTGTGCTTTAATTGCTACATGCTTATTTGACTTCCATGCCTATTTGCTACTTGCCATTTAGTATTCCTCATATTAAATTGCCCATTCCTTCAAAACTTTCATACTTGTTTTCTACTTGTCTATATTTGTTTTTCTTGCATATCTAAAACGTCTTATGCCTTGCTTGTCTTATGGTTTTGTATCATTTGTTGCCTTCAATAATGTAGTTTCATTTGTATGAGTTGTTAATTGGTAGACACCATTGAGTTGGTAAAGTTGAGACACCCGTGTTGTTCAATATTCTTTGATTATCATGTTATTCTCCATCGCTCGTACATTGTTCTCTTGATGTAGAACTTCTTGTAAATCTTGGTTTTCTGAACTGCCATTGTTGATTGAAATTGTTTGGGGAGTAGGTTGCACGGCGCAATGGAAATCGAAAGGTAATGAGTTGAAATGGTAGAATACGGACGGATTATGATGTTGACAGTTAATGAAATGGTGGGATCGGGTTACGCGCCACAGTAGATTGTATAAAGTTATATTTATTTATGACTGTTGGTTTTGCCTCCGTAATCGAGATGAGTTTATATGACTTGTTATTTTGGACTCTCTGTTAGTTGGATTTGAGTTCGTTGTTATGAATTAACTGGTTTACTTTCATTCCTATCTTTTCTGCTATTATTATTATTGCGTACAGGTTAATATAAGTGACTTGCCTTAGCCTCGTCACTACTTCATCGAGGTTAGGCTCGGCACTTACAGAGTACATGGGGTCGGTTGTACTCGCACTACACTCTGCACTTCTTGTGCAGAAACTAGAGTTGGTCCTAGCGGCGTTTAGTAGACTTGCTCGGACCCAGCAGTTAGTGGTGACTTGAGGTGTAGCTGCATGGTGTCTGCAACCCTGAAGTCCCCTTCTACTTTATTTTAGTTGTTTACTTTGATTCAGACAGTTATGTTTATTTCAAATTTTTATGTGTAGTATTCTAGACTCTCATGTATTCGTGACACCACTTCCGTGATTTTGTATTTGGATTTCATCACTTATTAGTTTATTACCTTATTTCAGACTATTTAGTTTCATTATTGTCATTAAATTTAGAAATTGTTAAAAATGATTAATAACTATATCTAACGTTGGCTTGCCTAGCAAGTGAAATATTCGGCGCCATCATGGTCCCGAGGGTGGGAATTTCGGGTCGCGACAACACTTGCGTTGTCCGTGTGGTTGATATTATTGGCACCTGAGCTGTTCGTACAATACGTGAGTTGTCCGTTCAGATCCAACTATTGATATTATTGGCACGTGATTTGTCCGTGCAATACATGATTTGTCCGTGTGGTTAATATTATTAGCACGTGAGTTGTCTGTGCATCACGTGAGTTGTCCATGCAACATGTGAGTTAGATCCATTATAACAACCGAATCGGTCATTTTGAGCTCTAGCACGTCGTTCAAAAGTTTGAGGACTTGAATAGATTCACTTTATGTATTATTACTTGCACGTGTGGTTGGTTTCAATTTTTGAGAAGTTCGGAGTTGATTTGGAGGAATAATTATAAATTCGAAAGCTTTAAGTTGAAAGAGTTGACCAAGGTTTGAACTTTGAGTAAACGACCTTGGAATCGGGATTTGAAAGTTCCAATAGTGTTGTATGATGATTTTGCACTTGGGCGTATGTTCGGATCGAGTTTCAGGTGGACCAGGAGCATTTCGGTGCTTATTGTAGAAAGATGGCAATTTGGAGGTTTTAGAATTTCCATAAGTGGACTTTGGTGTTATCGACGCCCGTTTGGGATTCCAAGCCTTGTAATAGGTTCGTTTTATGATTTGTGACTTGTACGTAAAATTTGGCATCATCCTGAAATATTTAAATGTGATTCGGATGCGTTCATCAAAGTTTGAAGGTTTGGAAGTTAAAACATGGATTTTGATTGTTGATTCGTGGTTTTGAAGTTATTTGTGGAGTTTCAAACCTTTGGATAAGTTTAGATGAGGTATTGGGACTTGTTGGTGTGATTGTACGGGGTTCCGGGGGCCTCGGGTGCGTTTCGAGATGGTTTGGGATCATTTCTCTATGTTTTGCAGCTACTGCTTTCTGGTGTGTTTGGTGTGCATCGCGATCGCGGAAGTAGGGTCGCGGTCACGAAGGGTTAACTGGACTGGTGGAGATTTTGTTCTTCGTGATCACGAAACGGGTGTCACGATCGCAGAGCTTGATCAGGTTATGCTTCGCGTTCGTGTGGTGATAATCGTAAACGCGTTGAGTTAATGGGGCTGGCCTGAGTTTGGAGGGTTGTTCACCACGATCGCTAGCTTGGTCGCGATCGCAAAAGGGATTTTCTAAGGCTCAAGGTTTTGACCTTCACATTTGCGGAGATGGGCTCGCATTCGCGAAGGCTTGTTAGGCTGAGCTTCACGATCGCGGTAGTGCCCTCGCGTTCACGTAGTATGATTTCATGGGCGGAGCTAGTTGGCCTTTGCGATTGCGAGGAGGTTTCCGTGAACGCGAAGAAGGGTCATCTGGGCAGAATATAAGGTTGCAAAAGGGATTTGGCTCATTTTTATCTCTTTTCTCACATTGGAGCCGGTTTTGGGGCGATTTTGAAGGAGTTTTTTCATCATCCATCACAAGGTAAGTAATTTCTAGACATTGTGAGTTAAATACATGAATTTTACATGGATTTGAACATGGAAATTGGTGGAAATTATGGAATGTTTTAACAAAACCTAGAAATGGTAATCTTGGATTTTGACCATGAAATTAGACATGGAATTAGGAATAAATTATATATTTGAGTTTGTTATCTTCGAAAATTTTTGGAATCATGGCACGTTGGCCTAGGGGTTGACTTTGTTGACTTTTCATGAAGAGTTGAAAATTATTTCTAATTGTTAAAGTACGAATTTTTGAGTATATTTTGATTGGTTTGCACGTTGTTTGACTAGCTTCAGATCGTTTGGTATTGGTTTGAGGAGATAGAGAGGCGTTGGAGCTGGTTACCGAATTTCGGAGCGAGGTAAGTCTCATGTCTAAAGTCATGAGCAAGTCTAGTAGAGTCTTGCAGATCGGTACAGAGACGTCTGTACTTATCTTTGAGAGGCTACAAGAGTGTTAGGAGAACTTCTCTTTCTTGATTCCTTGTCGTGCGATTTGATTTTGTTGAGGCTTATGTCTTCAGTTCCTTCTTACTCATTCATACACGATGTCGAGCATCTGATATCAGTTGGGCACTGACGAGTTGTGAAGCTGCTACAGATGTGGTGCAGGATGTTTTTCCCTGTGTATGCGGGCAGATTATTATCGTCGCCTTGTGGAGGGGTGTTCTGTCGTTTTAGCCTAGTGTTAGTGTTTCCTATGGTATCGAGGTTATACACAATGTATTGTGATGTTCCTGTGTTGTTATCGCACAGTGCTGGTGTAAATGGTAGGGTGCGTACTTATGTGTCGTGGCAGTGAATAACTCGAGAGGAGGATTATTCGATTCATGGTTTAGAGATTCTGCATTTACTTCCAATGGAGGAGAGCAAATTGGACTATGGATGTCCATGATTTGGTTGACAGAGTAGAGAGATTGGATATTTTCGAACATGGTAGAATTTTTGTTTGTGATGTGGTGTTGTCGTCCTTGTTTGAGCGCATTAAGGTTGGTCGGTATAATGGTCTTCATTGGTTTGCCTTTGGGGCAAGGTGTTGTGAAATGGTACCTAAGAAGCAGTTATTAGTGATGGCGGTGTGTGGCGACTTCAGGGTCGAATCGGTGTTTCTAGTATTGTTGGCTCGAGGAGGATGATCTTAAGGAGGCTTAGAGTTGATAGCAATCTATTTGTTCGGGTGCTACGGAGATGGATAGTGATTTGGAGCGGCATGACTAGCGGCGGATGATAAGAAGAGACATGGTAGGATATGTCTCGTGGTGGTTGGATTGCTAGCAAGTCAAGTACAAGCAATAGAGATCGACCAGTTTGCTTAGGAGGATGGTTTAACCGGAGTGGGAGTGGCAGCATATCGTGTGGATTCTGTGGTAGGATAACCACATTCTTTGAGAAAGTTTAGAGTGATTGGGGTCATGATGGACAAATAACTAAGCTTGGTATTTCATTAGAGGTGGTGGCTTCTATACTCAGGAAGTTTGAATGTGACGAAAAGAGTTTGCTTGGAGTGTACAAGAATGTTAATGCTTGATTATTGTTTTGGGATGCCATATGACTTCTAGTTTCAAACGTATTGTTGGACCTTTAGTTGATGCTAATAGGATGAACGGATTTTTATGGATGGCGGATGAGTGTGGACCAAGGAGAATTAACTGATTTCATAATGGATGTGACTATGGCAAAGCCGTTGGAGGATGTCGATATGAAATTACACAGGTGGGCTATCTCCTGTGAAAAGGTTGAGGGTTGGATGACTTTTGATGAAGTCCTATGAAAAGTTCTGCTTTCTATCCAATGGGATGCATGTACTACGATGCCAACTTAGATCGCTTGAAGAAGATAGTGCGACTGTCAGGAGGTCAACTGCAGGATTCTGGGTGATAATTCACGGTGTGTTATGACTAGTGCAACAAGAACTTGCGAGAAATTTGACTGTGTAAAGATGTGAGATCATGGTAGCCAAAAGGAGAAGTCATTGTTGGTCCTTGGATTTTGCAATTATAGCTTAAAACCAAGTGGGGGAGCCTACTGTCGATGACTAGGTTATGTGGTCGAGCATGGAATTTGAGGGGTGTGTGCTATATTTTTGCCTTATCGATTTATGTGAAGGTTGTGGAATGACTCTGATTTGGTATTTCTTTGAGAATGTGATATGCACGGGAAAGGATTCATTTAGTTGCTTCTTTTGCAGTGTTCGTGTCCTAACGGAGCACCAGTTGTTTGGTTTTATTTTTGTGGCTAGCTTAGAATGGGCGACTCTCAATAATGGTTATAGTAGATTCGAGATTTAAGGTGGTGCCTAAGGATTTTCGGGTTCGTTATGTGGCTGGAGATTGAGTTTGCAGCTAAGGTTGAAGGTTACTTGGAATATTTTTATGTTATCATCGAGTATGTAGTACAGTGTTAGAGAGATGGAAGAAACAATTTCGGGTTCACAGAAGGGTCTAATCGGAACGGGTATAGCAGTTGGAAGTACTATTGAGCGCATGAAAGGATATAAAATGGCTTATAGATATTGAGACGATGTGGTATCGTGGTTTAGGGTCACTCGGGATAAATGTCGATTGAGGTTCATTGTGTGCTGGAAAGGAGAGGCATTAATTCTAAAGGTAAGTCAAGAGAAAACTAAGGAGTCGAGTCAGTGTAGTAGTGGTTTGGATCAGCATGGTAAAGGAAATGATCGGTTCCTTCGGTTCAATAAGCTATACAGGTATTTTATGGATATACTTGGGGGCTTGGAAGTAACCGTAATTTGGTTGGTTTGGAGGGATTTAATCCTGATGGTTTGGGTATGTGCAAACGGGTCCCGAAGAGGTTATGACGATTTCGACCATGGTTTGAGGTTTGTGTCTTCTACAGATATGGGAAGTTGGTTGCATACTGTGATTCTTTCTCCTAAAATGAGTTAAGTGTTAGGCTTCTAGCAGATGAAGTGTTTATTCTACTGGTGGGATAGGAGTCATGATAGAATTCTTGTACTCTCGCGCAATAGCATGATGGGTGCAGTGAGCGGTGTGGAATTTGAATTAAATGATCAAGGTTGCAATTCAGTTTTGATAGGAATATCACGATCTTGGGTGAGCGGGGGAAGATTTCAGATGTTCAAAGTAGGCTGGTTCTATTTTGGGTTGCCTGAGAATGGTGTTTTGTGGAAGAGGCATTATGTATTGATTTGCGGACTCTTGATTCGCATTACGAAAATAGAATGGTCGGTGGCCATTGATGTTCGATTTTGTTACTCGGTGCAGGAGGTTGTGGGAGTACCTCTCATGGGATGATCAAGTAGGTGCGACACATAAGTCATTTAAGTAGTAGGGATTGAAATCAGGTATGAAGATTTTGATATTGTTGCTGATTAGAGAGTTTATGTTTGAGAGACGCTCTATTCCCTTGGTTGCGCACTGTGGAAGTTTATTCCAGATTTGACGACTGATTGTATTAGTCATAGATAGGGTCATTGTGGATATTTGGAAGGTTATTGGTCTATTTTGGGATGATCAGAATTGGCTTTGAGGTCCGTTGGTGGACCTAATGTGAATGTATATTCTACACTAGATCAGATATGCTTATTCAGCTCAACATTGCTTATGGATGAGTCTTCGGGCGTTGTGGATGGTATTCTTGTCCTGGTCTATTTTGTGTTTTACTCTATTATGCCATGTGGGTTGAGAGACGACTTGATTATTCACATGTATGTTGTGATCGTGTGTGGCTTGTGGTGTTATATGAGCGAGATTGCTCATGAGATGCTAATTTGTTTATTGCACCTTAGTCGTGCTTGGGCCTTTGTAGCACATGGTGCTATCCGTCTCCCCAGAGTTATGCTTATGCACTTGTACTTAATGTACGTGTGTCGAGCGAGTATGAGCATGTTGGCTCAGTGGGTATTCCCTTGCTGATTGTTATATGCGAATCAGGTGGCACACCGCCACATGTATGATGTTTTGATCGGGTTGTGCACCGCAATGGTATTATGTGTGGATTGGGTTGCACGCCACAACAATGAGATGTTGGGTATGGTTCCTTGTACGTATATTATGTGTTTTGTTGCTCATCCTTGAGATATGTTCATAGCATTTGTTTGGCTGTTTTAGTCGTTATGAGGGTTGGATAGTTCTATACTCGAGTTCGCTTTTCCTTAATGGTAATATTCAAGTTGTGACTTATTGGCGCATTGATGACGTCATAGGAGATTTTAGATGGCTTTGTTGTGGATTGTCGATCGAGCAACTTGTACTATGTGAGACGAGGTTGTTGAGCTTGGAATTAGTGTAATCGGATTAGTATTATATTTGTTGGAGGGAAAATGTCATTAATCACTTTGGAAAGCGGCAATGGTTCTTGTTGAGCGGAGGATTACATGAGTTATTGATTTGACTAGTGGTTATGAGATTTTGTATGTCTCTCTCATTGTCGCACGGTTGCTAGGGTTGGAATATGGTTTATATGTGTCATTAGATATATTACGGGCATCGGGTTCACGAATTTGCTGCTATTGTGGTTGGAGGATGTTATTATTGGCATATGAATTATGTGGTGCATTGTGTGGTTACAACATGGGTGTATGATCATGTTTTAGTACGGCTTATTGAGATTGATACGCTGTACGTTTGCTAGAAACGGACCTTGTGGCGAATTTCGTATGTTGGAATTTGGTTCTAAGGCTTGTGGGCCAAGGTAGCAGGAAGGATCTTCAATTTACGTTGAGCTAATGTTCTCATATGGATTGCGATGTCACATATAGGTGCACGAGGTTTAAACAGTGATTTTTGGCAACTTTGGAACGGTTCTTGGCACGTTCGAAGACGAACGTATGTTTAAGTGGGGGAGAATGTAACGACCTGACCGGCCTTTTTGAGATATAGCACGTCGTTCGCCGGTTTGAAGCCTTGATTCGCTTCACTTATGTATTATGAGTTGCACATGTGGTTGGTTTCGATTTTTGAGAAGTTCAGAGTTGATTTGGAAGAATAATTATAAATTCAGAAGGTTTAAGTTGAAAGAGTTGATCAAGGTTTGACTTTTGAGTAAACGACCTTGGAATCGAGATTCGAAGGTTCTAATAGGTTCGTATGATCATTTTGGATTTGGGCGTATGTTCGGATCGAGTTTAGGGTGGACCGGGAGCATTTTAGCGCATATTGTGGACAGTTGACATTTTGAAGGTTTTAGAATTTTCTGAGCTTGATTTGAAGTGGGATTTTGTGTTATCGATGTCCGTTTTGGATTCCAAGCCTTGGAATAGGTTCGTATTCTGATATATGACTTGTACATAAAATTTGGCATCATTCCGGAATGTTGAAGTATGATTCAGACGCGTTCGTCGAAGTTTAAAGGTTTAGAAGTTAAAAGAAGGATTTTGATCATCGATTCATGGTTTTGATGTTATTCATGGCGTTTCGAGCCTTTGGATAAGTTTGGATGAGGTATTGAGACTTGATGGTCGCATTTGCAGATCCTCTAGTTGCATTTGCGAACCTCCGGTCGCAAATGCAACATCTGTAGCAGTACATATAGCTCGAATTTCGGGATTTAACATCATTTATCATATTTTTGAGCCCTAGACTCGGTGGAAGGTGATTTTAGGAGGAAATTTTCATACCAATTTATTGGGTAAGTGATTTTAACTCAATTTTGATTATATAACATGACTATTTATGAGATTTAACATCTAATCATTAGATTTGAAGAGAAATTTTGGGATTTTTTACTATATTTTGAAAAAAATAAAAATTTAAAATTTGAGAGTCGAATTAGACTGGGATTTGAAAATCAAATACATATTTGGACCCATAGGGCTATGGGTAGTCAAGATCTACCATTCGACTCGGCGTTTGACGGAACGGGCTCGGGGTTGACTTTTGGGAAATTTTATAAAGATCTTAACTTTATCAATTGAAATTAGTTTCTCTTGCATTGTTTGATGTTATTAAGTCAATTTTGGTTAGATTTGAGCCGAACGGAGGTGAATTTTAAAGGAAATCATTTTTTGAGTATTTATTGAGGGCTTTTGAGGTAAGTATCTTGCCTAACCTTGTGTGGGGGAAATTACCCCTTATGATTTCGCCTAATTTCTTGTTGTGTTATGTGTAAATGACGTATATACGAGGTGACGAGTGCGGTACATGATCGAAAGTGTGATTTATGACCTTATTTGACCCAAGGTTGCTCTTATTGCCTTGTTTTGATTGTAAGATCTCTACACTACGTGTTTTTCTCTTTGGATGATTACTTGAGTTCATATTTCATGCTATAGATCATGTTTTAGGATTTGCATTCCTAAATTGGCCAAGTCGGGCGTTTGTGAGATTGTTGCTAAATTGAGTTAGCTGAATTCATGCTTATATGTTGGACACCTATCCACATTCCCTTTATTTGGTTTGTCTTTGTGCACTTGTTGGTAAATTGAGAGTTTATGTCTTGATGACACTTGTTGGCATGTTGTGTTGTTGTGATTGTGGCACATATGGACTTGTTGAGTGGATTGTTCGGGTGTTTGCACGAGATTTCTGTTGCGCTAATGTGATTATTGATATTGCACATGTGGCGAAACAAGGCGGGATATATATATATATATATATATA
>AWOL01S0008616.1:61059-82454 GCA_000715115.1 Nicotiana otophora
AAAAAAAAAAAAAAAAAAAACTTTTCTCTTTAGCTTCTAAATTAGAAGCGAGCAGATTGAATTAGAAACCTGTTAAATCTGTTAAAAACTCCATTGACAGCCATTAAAAAGCTTTGAAGCTTTGAATTCGAAAATTAAATTTTGTAAAATTGTTATTTATTTGGATTGGATGCTTCAAATAATTGGGAATATCCTTTGAAGTTTATATCTCAATTTGGAGAAAATTTGATAAAAATTCTAGGGGGTTTTAGTTCGAATTTCATATTGAAACTCGAAGAAGACGACATAAATAAGTTGTATATATTTTATATTTCAGGTGTAGAAATGACATACAAAATATATACAACTAACATAATTGAATTACAAATTATATACAAATTGTATGTAAAGTATAGTTTTTGACCGTATTCTATACAAAAATATATATATTTAAGTTGCAAATAAATTATAGATTTTGACCAGATTTATATATATTTTGTAATTTTTTTTCTTACTTTATGTAAATAGGAAAACTTAGATAAACCAGGTAAATAATTTTAAAATTTTGTATGTATATATATATATAAATAAAAGTCCCTAAACAAGTCTCACTTTTAGAAAGAATGACAAAGTAGTGGGACAAAGTAGTGGCTCATAAGTTAGGCTCTCTTAGACATGTCTATAAGCACATGATGATCTACAAAAGCTTTGACATCTTATGTTTTAGAGTTTTGATTGTGCTTGATAAACGAGAAACTTTTTCATTCAAAATCATGCAACTCAAACCTATTGAAATTCATTTTGAACCACCATAAAACTGTATAGGTATAGATTCTTTTCCTTTTTTGGAAAATAGATAGACAAATTTAATTAAGGATCAGTAGGTCAATCCCTCAAATTCTATTGAACGTTCACCCTCTATATTATTAAGAAAAATAAAAGTAGATAGGTGCCTTTGACTAAAAAAAAAGAGAAAATGACATAATTATTACTCAACAACAACAACAACAACAAATCCAGTAGTTTTTCACAAGTGGAGTATGGAGAGGATAATATGTAAGCAGTCTTACCCCTACCTCTGGAAGGGCAGAGAGGGTGTTTCCGATAGACCCTCGGCTAGAGAACGACTGGAAAAGAAAAGGTAATTGCAACAAGTAGGAATAACAGCAAGATAAAATAAGGTCGAATCCAAAAATACAGTCAAACTCTAGGTAGTAATTGTAATCTATGAATAAAAGATATCATACTAACACTAATGCTAGCGAACTTAGTAAGACAAAGAGAAACGCTCGACTACCTACGAACCTTCTACCCTATTCTTTGACCTCCACAACCTCATGTCTACGGCCATGTCCTCAGTTAGCTCCAGCTGCGCCATGTTCCGCCTAATAACCTCTCCCCAAGACTTCTTAGGCCTACCTCTACCCCTCCTGCTACTTACTGAGGCTAACCGCGCACACCTTCTAACTGGGACTTCTATACTTGTCCTCTTAACATGCCCAAACCATCTCAACCTCGTCCCCCGCATCTTATCCACCACATGGGCCACTCCCACCTTTTCACGAATAACTTGATTCCTAATCTTATCCAACTGGGTATGCCCACACATACATCTCAATATTCTCATCTCAGCTACTTTTAGCTTCTGTGTATGAGAGTTCTTGACCGGCCAACACTCAGCTCCATACAACACAGTTGGTCTAACTACAACCTTGCCGAACTTACCTTTAAGTCTTAGCGGCACTTTCTTATCACACAAGACGCCAGAAGCGAGCCTCCACTTCATCCATCTTGCTCCGATACGATGCATGACATCTTCATCAATCTCCCAGTTACTTTGTATTATAGATCCAAGATATACTTTAAACTACCTCTTTTAGGGATGATTTGCGTATCAAGTCTCACCTCCATATCCCCTTCCTGAGTACCCTTGCTAAACTTGCACTACAAGTTCTTTTCTGATAAAAAATCTTTTACAAAAAAAATTGAATGCTTTATGAACATGATTTTATTAATGAATTGAAGACAATTAAAATATTTTTTACTTTGTCGCAATTTATGTGATACTTTTTGCTTTTCGATATTCAAACTTTTTAAATTTTAACCGAGTATTTTGATATAAAATTTTTAAGTTTTTCGAAATAAAATTTACATATTTAAAAATTACGTAAAAAATACTATAAGTTACAATAATTAATAACTTAAAGTATTTAAAAGGTATATAAAAATATTATAATAAAAAATAATTTACTTAACTCTTAAAATTTGAATATTATTACATAAATTAGGACGAAAAGAGTGTGTCAATACTTTTTTGTCCTTCAGAATACACAGAATTAACATAAGTTAGTGTAATTCTTTGTATTCTTGAAAACGAGTAGAGTAGCAATAAGCAATTCATTCGGACCGCTGGTGTGGGCCATGAAAGAGAACATAAGCGAACAGGATTACGAAATAAGAGCACGATATATATTTCACGTAGCAGAGAATTCTCTCTTTAAAACTTAAATAAATAAATTATATATTAGTAAAACCCAACAATTTTTTTTCCTAGTAATAATTCTAGGGCTCACTCTCAAAACCCCCAATCTTTTTCCGCACCCAATTTCCACATCAATGGCGGACTCAGCTCCTTTGCCGGAAAATTCTACCGCCGTCGCTAATCCTCAACAACCGCCAGAATCTGATAACAAAATCTCCCAATCAGATCCATCTCCGGCACCTTCATTATCAGCTCTACCACCACCACCTCCGCCATCGATCCAGCCTTACTCCACCGTACCTCCTTCCTTTCGACCGGCGACGCCGCCAGCACCTGTACCTGGTGGTGTAACTCCTCTATTCTCGCCTCTTCCTAACCCTAATTTGCAGCAGCACCAGCAGCAAACTTCTAATTTTCCGAATCCTGCTGTTCAGCCACCCGGAGTGAGTTCTGTACCGCCCGCGATGAATCCGGCACCTACCGGAGCTGTTCCTATGACTTCGACGCAGCAAATTATGCCGCCTTATGCTATGCATGGACAACTGATGAGACCGTACGCTCCTATGCCTAATGGTTACCCTGCTATGCATCAACAGGGCGCCATGCCTCCTCCCGGTGGGTTTTTGTTTCTCTCTATGTACAGTTACTTGGATATTTATGCCTATTTAGTACATGTTGCCCTACTGACAGTGAAATGATAGACTGGCACAATATATAGTTTAAAAGTTATCAGAGTTAGTCCTGCATTTATATACTTTAGTTGCAGTAAATGCAATGATATTGAACGGCAAAGTCTCTGCCTTAACTAATAATTAATCTCTGAGGAATGTTTTTTCATAAGCAGGGGCTTACACAGAAATTTTTATGAGCAGTGTCTAAATTTATAAAAGAATGAGAATAATAACTTTAGTTATCATATTTCTAAACAAGAAATCTTAGTCTATTGATTTTGTTGAGTCTTAAGTTAGAAAAGGTTCCGAGTTCAATTCTACTTCATCACAATTTTTAACCACAGAGGCTCTCTCAAATTTTTTTTTAAAAAAAGTGCTAGTTGAGGTTTGAACTTTTGATCTCTTTTAGAGCAAAATCAAGCACATAACCAACACGCCAAGAGACAATTTTTGTCAAATTGTGTCATTTTTTCCTACTTATCCGTTTCCTCACAGTATTAATACATATACTTAGTAAAATTTTCCAACGAAGCGGTGTCGCGTGACACCACTTCGTTAAAGGTGAATCCGCCCCTGTTCTTAAGGGATCTCTTAGGAAAGTTAGTATCTTTAGCGCTAGATGCTGCAATACTGGTGGCTTAAATATTAGCTTTGATAATGTTTGTGATCTAGAAATTAATCTGTTGAGGCTGAACCACTGCAAAATGTTATCCATAAATATCCTTTTCCAGGGCACTAGTAGAATTACTGAAGGCATATCTCTGATTACCATTTGAACCTTGCATTGTTTAATAGTGAGTAACAATGGTCAGTGTACTTTATCTGTTGCTTTATTGTGTTGATATTGAGAGGGGAATAATATGGATGAGAGGAGTTTGCCTGTAGAATTGTATTAAAAACGGATAAGGGGTATCGATGACTGGATGTTTTCTCCTACAGTTTCTTGAATGGTTTCCGTGAGAAAGGTGGGAAGGCTTCATATTGCAGTTCATTAGAGACTACTGAGTACTCCAACTGCTTTTTTGGTATGAGCACGTCTGTTTGGTTTTGTTTTCATTTCATTTATCATTACAAGGCCATTTGCTTTTAAACACATCTATTCTGTGTAAACACCGGAAGTGAAGCTTTCTCACCATGGGCATATTACTTTTCTATGTTATGTAATGTCTGGATATGCATGTCCTACTGTAGACTTACTTTTAGTAATAAGGGTACTACCACTTTGTTGGGATCTTGATTCTTGAAATGCTGGCAGCAGAACTTGTTAACAACTGAATTCAAGTTGCCTATACGGCATACGCCAAGGTATCACAATCTTTTCATTTTATCTGCATGTGCTGTATTTCTGGCTATTTTATTTTTTGCTGTACATGATGATGTTAATGGTTAACATGTGGAAAGATTGTCTAAAAATATGTTATCATGTTATCAATTGCGTTATTGATGATGAGACGCTGGAAGTCTCATCTCAATGTATTCAAACCTCGCAAATCATTCTTGGGAATTTGGACATTTTGAGCAGATTTCTTTGCAAGTGGATGCATAAGGTAAGCCCTATTCGTATGTTAGTGATTTATGAAATGGATGTTATCTTGATCCTTCAGGTTATCTGTTCAGCTGGTGAGTGTTGTCATGCTTATGGTGCCATCATAATGCTTGTAATGTTTGGTAATAACATTTTGTTCAGCCTTACAGTTTCCTTTCATGATTGAGACGTAGGCATTGAGTGTTAAAATTGTCTCTGCTTTGTAAGCTTGACCTAATAAATATTCCTAGACTTCTGTTTGCATTTATGCAGGAATTCCGCGTTATGCATCACCATACACTCCAATGATGAGACCAATGTTTCCTCCACGTCCACCAGGTGCAATTGGCATCATTCCTCCCTTGATGCGCCCTCCAGTCCCTATAATACGTCCTCCAATTATTCCGCCTGTTGCTAGGCCAGCTGCCATCCCAAGCATTGCTCAAACAGAGAAACCACAAACAACAGTTTATGTTGGCAAGATATCGTCCACTGCAGAAAATGAGTTTATGCTTTCTCTTTTGCAGGTGAGTGAATTTACATATTGACATTTCAATTACTTTTTGGGGAGTGGAGCTTTGTTCATTTTTGCGTTTCTCACTTGTTTGTGTTCACAATGAATCCTTTTCCTGCCTTGCAAATCCCAGTATATATAGGGGTGTTTGTGATCTCTAAATTTAACTGATCTTTCTGCTGTATGATTTGTAAAGCTCTGCGGGCCTGTTAGGAGTTGGAAGCGCGCTCAAGATCCGACAAATGGATCTCTGAAAGGTTTTGGGTTTTGTGAGTTTGAGTCTGCTGAAGGGGTTCTCCGTGCATTGAGATTGCTCAACAAATTAAACATTGACGGGCAGGAGCTGATGGTATAGTTCTGTCTTTTCCCTCTCTCTCTCTCAATCAACTGTCTAAAATAAATAAATAGGATTTTTTCATTTTTATCTGTGCATTTTAGTACAATTATTTTGCGGCATGAACATGTCATGAATGATGAAATTAATTTATGATAAGTTATCGTTCCATCTGACAGTGAGTGCCTTTGCAGCTCATCTGTCTACTAAATATTTTCAGCATCTTTCCCCAGTGTTTGGCAAATATGAACATTTGTTCTCTGTGCATGTTTTATGACCAAGTCATGTTATAGGCTTCGATGGGCTCTCCTCCAATTCATGTTACACCCTTAGCTTATTAGGGGGAAGTGAAATTTCAACTTCTAATCTTGGTTATACTTGGTATCATTGCAGTTAAATGTCAATCAAGCAACTCGTGATTACCTTGAACGTTATGTTGAGAAGAAAGTAGTAGAAACCTCAAAGAAGCCCAAAGAATCTGAAACTGAAGGCGCCGAGAAAGAAGAAAGTGCATCAGGTGGGGAAAAGAATGAAAGTGCAAAGACTTCTATAGAACCTCCTGAGTCCACTACAGAAGAATCAAAGAAAGATGGTGGTGAGAAAGGGAATTTTGATGCTGCTAATTTCGGTCTGGTCAATGATGAAGATAGGCAAGCTGACAAGGAGGCTGTGGAGAAGCTCAAGGATATGCTAGAGGAAAGGCTGAAGAATAAACCATTACCACCTCCACCTCCACCTCCACAAACAGCTAAAGATGGTTCTGATAACTCAAATACGGAAAACCCCAAAGATGGGGAAGCAGATAGAGATACCGCAAAAATTGGTTAGTTTATCGGACCGCTAAAATGCCGCCTTTTTTTTTCTTTTGCAGATTTTCTTTATTGCCTAGATGTTATAAAAAAAATATTAGTGCTTTAGTCTTAATGCTTTTCTGACACGTTTCAATATGATTTTGGAAACAATGCAGAAGACAAAAATGATGATGAATTGAGTAAAACATCAAGTGAGCATGACAAGGCTGATATTAGCTCACCTGACCATCGTAGGCATGATAGGAGAAGTAGGGATCGGGAGAGGGATTTGAAGAGGGAAAAGGAAAGGGAACTCGAAAGGTATGAGAGAGAACGTGAACAAGAACGAGCCAAGAGAGAGAAGGAGAGAGATTACAAGATCCGCGAAGATGAGCGTAGGTACAAGGTCCGTGAAAAGGAGTGGGAATCTAAAGAAAGGGAGAGGGAATATTGGCGGAAAAAAGAGAGAGAAAGGGAGAAAGAAAGGGCTCAAGAGCGCAAATGGGATATAAATGAGCAAGAACGTGAAAGTGAAGATGGTTATAGGAAAAGGAAACACAGGACTAGTGACGAGGAGAGGAAACGACGGCAGAGGGAGAAGGAAGATGACTTGGCCGATAGGCTTAAAGAAGAAGAAGAGATTGCTGAGGCTAAGAGAAGAGAAGATGAGGAACAGCAGAAAAAAGAGCAGGCGGAGGCATTGAAAATCCTTTCTGGTCATCTGGCTAATGGACGCGAGAAAGCTGTTTCCTATGAGGGCAACCTTGAAAGCCAAGATAAGAATATTGAGACAGCTCATGATAATTTAAGTCAGGGTAACTATTTTAGTTTATTCTTCTTAAGATTTTATTGCTATGACTTCTGCTCTATCTTTCTATTTGGTTTTGACATTCAAATAACAGGTGAAGGAGTTGTGCAAAATGGGACTGATGAAGAATCCGTATTGGCAGCTACTGCTTCATCAGATATGAAGCATAATAGCAATGCCCCAGCGAAAAGATTGGGATTTGGCCTCCTAGGGTCGGGGAAAAGAGCTGCTGTCCCTTCTGTTTTCAACGCAGATGAGGATGAGGATACTCAAAAAGAAAAGAAGATGAGGCCATTGGTTCCAATTGACTACTCCATTGATGAGCGACATATGGTCCAACCTTCTATCTCTGAATCACCACCGGCTGTGGGTGCAGAACTTGCTAAGAGATTTTCAAATGTCAATCCTAAAGAAGAGAGGCCTGATGGAGAGAAGGACAGACACAGAAGAACTCATGACAGGTCCAGCCAGAGGGATCGGGACAAGCTTGATGAAGATACTAAACGAACCAGGGATGAGAGCAGAAACCTTGATCATGATAGAGTTCGGGAACCTAGGCTTGATAAGGTTAAGACGCCTGATAATCAGAAGCTTTTAGATGCAAAACAATTGATTGACATGATTCCAAAGACCAAAGACGAGTTGTTCTCATATGAGATAAACTGGACTATTTATGACAAGGTGAGAACTGGTACCTCACTTTCAATCTCCTCCTTTAATACATGAGAAGGTTTCACTGGATCGTAGCAAATGCTATCAAGTTAAATTCATTGCTAGACCTTTGACATGATTTTATCTTAGAGTTGTATGATACCTGCAACTTCTAGCCTGTTAGTGGAGGGTATACTTGGTAATGGCTCATCTTATGTACGGAAATCATGGTAAGAGGAACATAGCTTTGTATTTTCATATTGATGTGTTCCTGCAAGTAACATAAAGCAGAGGGGGAGGAGATAATATACCCACCCAGCTTCTAGGATTTGGTGGGCTTTTATGCTTAATGGTTGATAGTTGGGTAAAGTATCAAAAGTTTCCTCTAGTGGAGCTTGTCCATATGTCACTGAAAATCTAGTTTAGCTGATAGAATTTGACCTATTGCAGCCAAACGTTTGATATAGGCTCTGCCCCCGAAATAGCCAGTCTTTCTTTCCAATCACATGTTTCCGTTGTCACTATTTTTATGTTTGAGCATAATACTAGTAAGATCAACCTGATGTTTCCTTTGACTTTGTTATTATTTCTTAATTTCACAAGAAAGGGAGCTGATGAATGTGTTCCTCAAGTATTTCTTATGAGTAGATGCCACAGAACTCCTAAGGCATTGTGTATCTGTTGACATATGCCCGAGATGTATGCTAGTTCTAAAACTTTGGTTACTGCTGTGTGATAAATGAGGATAGGCTTTTTATTAGATTGAGTATAGTGTTCTTAGCATTAGCACTTTACATCGATTCATGGTAATTAGTAGGGAGTAGAGAAGGCATGAATGGTTACTGTAATAGGTTTTTATTTGTTATATTTTACAAGGCATCTGCATTACCTTTGTGTGACCACCTGAAAGTCCACATTGGATTCAAAACATTTGATTAGGATGGAGACGAAAAGTCACTTTGTCAAAAAAAGATGAGGTAAACTTGGAGGGGAAATTCCTTTATCATTATTGATAAAAGTGGATTAATGCATCCGCTCACCTATGAGGAGGCTAGCTTATGTGTTCATAATTGTTCTCCACTGTATGAATTTGGAAGATGCTGTGGATCTACTAGTGATTACTTTGCAGTAGTTATACTTAGCTTTTTGAAAGATGTTTTAGCTGCACTTTATGTGATTTCTGAGTGTCAATAGTTGTTTTATTGGTTGAGGTGTGTGTGTAAGTGCTGCTTTCCACATTATGATATCATTTATCAGCTATGTAGGATAATTTTGGAGGGGGGAAATTTGTTTTGCGTTAAGGAAACTACTTTGCTGCACAAGATCCATCAGCTAAGAAGTTTAAACAGCAATTCTAACTGGTCTTAGTTTCTTCTCTATTGAGCACCAATATAGTTTAGCTTCATTTCTCTATTGAGCACCAACATAGTTGCTTTATTGCTGAACCATGTATTCAGCAATTAGATAAACTTTGTTCAGGAATTATCTAGCTTTCTGAAATATGATCAACTCATCACCAGTGTAATCAGATGCAAAAAGCGTAGAAAAGTGTGAAGTGTCTGTTGGGGCGTAAGTGTAAAGTGCAACTGAACTTTGAGTTTTTGTATGCAAGGAAAAATTACTACAAACCCTAATGAAATAATTATATGAATCAAAAGAATTGAAAAACTATAATTAAGTATAATATATGAAGTAAAAAACCATGTTTGTCAAGTTCAAATATTTTGTTTTTAAATTTCAGATATCCGATTCAGATGCAAGTTGCTTACGTTGGCTAGTTTTCTATTGTTAAATTCCATTTTTCTATTCTTAATCATGAACATATTTATCCATGAATTTTGATGATTATTATGTTACTTTGTCATTAGTGCTATCCTCTTTACTAAAGAGCCTATAGATATTGAGGCCCACCCCGCGGCCTACACTAAAATGCCGGTTATGTGAGGCGAAGCGCCTAACGTGCACTGCACCAAACTTCTGGACTTGAGGCTTAAGCATACCTTAAGAGGGCATTTAACACTGCTGCTCATTAGCTTCTAGCCGGACCAGATTCTTGAGTGAAAAGAATATTAAGCTTGACTGGATAGTTGACAGAAAATAATATTTGAACTTCCTGACAAAGTGGTGAGGGTCAAATTAGTAATATAGGCATCCAAAGTTTTCTGGCAAGATTTCATGGCAAGAGAGTACTGTGGCTTGAAAGAATTGTATGCAGCAAGGACCACTGCTGATAAATGGATAGAAAATTGGATGCGTTCCAGCTGTCCTTGATATTAGATACTCCTTGCAAGTTGCAGCATTGTGAATGTAAACATCCTATGAAATTGTCAGAGTTTTGCCTACTGTGAGCTCTGCAACTTGATATTAAGATCCTCCTTGCAAGTTGCAGCATTAGGAATGCTAACATCCTATGAAATTTTCACTGTTTTGCCTAGTGTGTGAGCTCTGCATCTAGCACTTTGGTTCCTGTTGGAGTCCCAAGCTCAGATCACACTTGTTTCACTTGAAGCTAAATCCCTAGGCTATAATAACTTGAATTTGGTGTTCTGAGCTTTTGCCAAGTTACATATTGTAGATTCATTCTCGCTCTTTGTGGCTTCTATTTGGTTTGCTGGAAGTGTGAATGTTTATAGTTTATATCTTCTTTTCGCTTTTCACAGAATGCACTACATGAAAGGATGAGACCGTGGATCAGTAAGAAGATCACTGATTTTCTGGGCGAGGAGGAACCAACGCTGGTAGACTACATTGTCTCCAGCACTCAAGAACACGTCAAGGCAACTGAGATGCTGGAAAGGCTCCAAAGTATATTAGATGAAGAAGCTGAAATGTTTGTTCTGAAGATGTGGAGGATGCTTATATTTGAAATTAAGAAAGTTGAGACAGGTTTGGCTTTGAGGCCCAAATCCTAATTTTATCTCCTCCCTATAACTTGGAAGCATATTCATAATGCTTTGCTTACTCTGAAATCATTGTAGAACTATTTTCTTTCAAGCAGAAAATGATAAATAGTTTAGGTCAAAGTTGGTTATTTTGGAATTCTCTTAATTCATTCCAGCTTCAAGGTAACTTTACTTCCATATGTGTGCTGTTTTCTCTTACATATGAGAAACGTCCCACATTTTTGACATGAGGAAATATTCGAGAAGACAAAGGCCTTAATAGTTTTTTCTTTTTCTGATGGTATCTATGTAATTTGATCCACCTAGATTGGGTACCTTTTTTTTTTTTAAATCTTCGATTCTTAAATTAGAGAGCCATTTGACATTTTTTTATTAAACTAGTTACTGTCCTTGTTGAAAAAACATTGCTACTATATATTATAAAGATATAGCATACAAGCTTGTTGCATTTACCATGTCCTCCAAAGCAATCATGAAAAAAGTTGCACATTTTCATCCATGAATGGTACGACTGGTCAAACTATTGACCGAGCTGGATCAACGATTTAAAGGCTGTGATGTACCTCCTGATAATACAGATCTGAAATTTGTTCTTTGTATTTCTATAAAACATATGACGAGTGAACTGTTGATCGGCATTTGCCAGAAGATGCGGGCAAGACAAACAAACGTCAATAGAAACACCAGAAAAGCCTCTTTCTACGGCAATATAGACGAACAGATATCTGATTCTCGTGGAGGAAATACATAGTTGAAATATTGGAATAACAAAAATATACATATACATCGTTTTTTACACAAGGGGCTGAGCGATGATCATCTTGGTCAGAAGCTACCTATCCCCTAGTTTGGTAAAAATAGCACGGGCTAGCCAGTTTTCGGACTGGTAATTGAAAAATAACCAGTGTTTGTAAAGTCATTGAAAAATAGTCACTATTTCGCTGCTACACGGAAAGTTCCAGCATAAGATACTGGAGATTGGCACACATGTGTATGAACTTCAGCATATTATGCTGGAACTCCAACACACAGAAAAATCCAGCATAATATAGTGGAGATTGGAGCACCTGTGTATGAACTTCCAGCATAATATACTGAAGATTGGAGCACCTGTGTATGAACTTCCAGCATATTATACTGGACCGGTATATTATGCTGGAAGTTCACAATATTTTCGTTCAGATTTATCTTTACATGAAAAATGGCTAAATTTCGATTACTTTTGAAACGGTAGCTATTTTTCAATTACCACTTAAAAATCTGGCTATTTTTGAATTTCACCCACTAGTTTGTGAACCCTGCCCCTGTTGGATATGACGAGGCCCAACTTTGTTAATTACCCGAAAATATCGGAAAACTTGTTGCTTTGTACTATTCTTCTTGTTAAAATGCAAGGGACTGCACCTAATCATCTTTTCACAGGCTGCCTACGTCCCAACAAAACCTTATAGGACGTTCAAGCCCAACATTTCTTTGCATAACCTTCGTATTGAAATCAAAATTACAAAAGTATAAACTTGCATTGTTGTTGTTCTACAAAGGGGTCTGCACCTGATCATCTTGTCACAGGCTGTAGAGTTGGAGGATTCGTATATCGATAGAAAATATAGAGAACCTATAAATAATGGTACGAGACAAGCCTAAATAAAGCGAAATAAATGGTAATGATTTATATAGTCCAAATTATTTTAGAGTTAAGGTGTAATGATTATTGTTGTTGGGTAAAAGCAGGCTACATAAAGATCCGAGTACTTAGATTATGGTTAATTAGAAAACCTTTTGGTCATCAACTTATGCATAGTATGCAGTATATGGAAATTTTAGAAAACCAACTCTATCAAGAGCTTAGAAACAGGGTCGCTTCAATTAAATCGGTGCCTATGGAAATTCAAAAAACCAACTCTATCAGGAGCTTAGAAACAGGGCCGGTTCAATTAAATCGGTGGCCTAAAGCCAAAATTTAATAAAATATCATAAAGTTTTTAATAAATTTCATGTATTTTTTTGTTTAAAGTTTACTCTTCCTAACTTGAGATGCAAAGCTATAAATTAAAAAATTTAAGAATTAATTCCTTCAAATTTTCTTTAATGAGAAATAGAAACAATTGATTCAGAAAAATCGAGTTACAATTAAAAAGTAAAATCATCATAACCAAGAAAAAAATAGAATGAATGTAGGCGAAGAAGAAAAAACCAGAACCAATGGGTAGGTATATTTACAAATTAATAGGAAATTTACTTGCTCATTTGAACAACCTCAATTAAATCTATAAGAAATGGAAACCTTTTTATTTATGTTAATTATAAATATTACCCCCTTCATTTTAATTTATGTGAACCTTTTCGTGTTTTTCGAGATTCAAACTATAGAAACTTTGACTAATATTTTGAAATGCATTTTTTTCATCATATTGACATGAGAAGAATTGTAACTTATAGTACTTCTTGTATAGTTTTTGAATATCTAAATTTTAACTTTAAAATATTGAGTTAATCTAAATCAATTTAGCTTCAAAGATTAGTCAAATAGTACATGTTAGATAAAATTGTATTACAATTAATCATTAAAAACACTTTATTAATTTCTTGTATTCATTATTGATCTTTTTGTTTAATACAAAATTATTTACCACAAGAAAATTACCGTATTTGTTAAAAAGATACAATTAATTTTTAAAAACTTTATTATTTTCTTGTATTCGTCATTTGATCTTTTCAATTAATATTTAAAAAAAGCTTAATTATTTCCTTGTATAGTCATGATACTAGGAATGTAATAAATCTCATTTTCAAGTTTTACGTTATTATTTAATTTGTTAAGTTTTCAATGGTAGAACTTTATCTAATATTTTAAAATTTTGATTTGAAATATTCAAATTTTCATATCTGTCAATAAGATTGTTTGACAACAAGAATCAAGGCAGTGTATTGGCGAAATACCAACAAATGGCTAACTTAGATATGCGAAATACTAACTTGTCATATACTTTAATTTATACCTTATAGTATGTGTATTTATTACTAGTTATATAATAATAATAATAATAATAATAATAATAATAATAATAATAATAATAATAATAATAATAATAATTTGTGGGATTTTAACTCTTGGGTCTAAAGGAGAAGCTTTAGTAGCCTTACATTAGTACCGGCCATGCTTAAAAATTTAGGTAGCAACAACAAAATACAGTAATTACAAAATAAATATATCTTTTTTCTAATTTTTTTTTTCATTAGCCACTAAGATTGCACGGTGAAATTTTTGCAAAATCATTTAACATTGAAGAAACTTAACCGTAATAGTAAAACGCTTGGCAAACAAAGTTGACCCCCCCCAAAAAAACTGAGTTTGGCAAACAAATCAATATAAAAGCTTATTTAGGTTAATTAACAAGGTTTAGGGTTACAAACTATTGCAAAAAGTGGAGTAGAGTAGTAAAAATTATATGTGCAAGCCTAAATATGAAACTAGTGAGTAAAATTAAGAGGAAACTATACTTTCTGCCCATAAGACCCAATATATTTACGAGGAATTATATAACTTCATAAAGACTTAATTAAATAAATTATAACTACTTTCAGAATATTACACATATATAATTTATTTTAAATTTTAAATTAAATTATATATAATTTTTCTTATCCCTAATATCTCTCTTAAGATTCTCTCTCAGCTAAAATATCCCTAATATATTTCTTTCAATATTCTCTCTCACCTAAAACAGGTAAATCCACATCCGTTTTTCTTTAATTTGTCCATTAAAGGATACTTCTTCACACAATTAGTATATATCATACATATATAGTGATCTTGTCACGACCCAAAACTCGACCTGTCGTGATGGCGCCTACCATAGTACTAGGCAAGCCGACATCTCACACATACTAACATTTTTAAAACTCAAATATGCGGAAGTAAGTTAGATAATAAGAATTTCACAAATGCTGGATATGAACCTCAAAATCAATACAAGAATCCTCCCAAAAGATTTGGTTGTTACGGAGTACATGAGCATCTATATATATAACAACATAGTCCGGTACACTGTCTAAAAAGTAAGACAAAATACATAAAACTGAAAGATAGAGAAAAGAGGATCAAGGTCTGCGGACGCCAAGCAGCTACTTCGATGATCTCCGAACAGGTAGACTCCACGATCAACAACCGCCGTACCCGAAAATGCCTGAATCTGCACACGAGGTACAGGGTGTAGGATGGGTACAACCAACTCAATAAGTATCGCAAATAAGCAGGGCAAGGTAAGAGAAGCTTAATTTGTTGCAGTCACTAGTTAAATCATTACAATTCTATTTTTTTTTTTAATTTATTAACATAATATGAGATTTAAAGCTAGCCCATAAGGCTTCGTAATACGAATGTCCGTGTGTGTATGCACTGGTGCTCAAATACCCTACTCAACAGTATTATGGCATGTAGGGGAAAGAAACAAGTAAATCAAATAAATGATCAAGAAACTACACGTTTCACATACCGCACGGACAACTCACGTGCTGCACGGACAACTCACGTGCTAACAATAGAATCTACACGGACAACTTACGTGCGACACAGATAACTCTCGTGCGACAAGGATAACTCACGTATCAATAATATCAATATATGGATCTGCACGGACAACTCACGTGCTGCACGAACAACTCACGTGCTGCACGGATAACTCACATACTGCATGGACAACTCACGTGCCAATAATATTAATATGTGGATCCGCACGGATAACTCACATGCTAACAATAACATAATTTGCCCAGCATAGTCGCAGGCCCCAGTCCAAAATATCATACAAAAGCAATGAAGCAAGTGTACAAGTATATAATGAATGAAATAAGATTCTCCTATCTTTGGACTGGTATAAATAACATGCTAAAGTCTAGCCATGTGCAAAGTGTGCTATCGTAGCTCAATCCGGAAATTTCATTAATGAAAAGCATTTATCAAGTTCGTTCAGGGATTAAACCTCTATGTAGACTCATCACGGCTCAATTAGATCACATAAACTGTTACCACATGTTAGATATCGAAGCTAGAAGCTTAACAGTCATTTCTGGGCTTATAGAATCCCGAGCACAACCCAAACATGAATACACAACCCCAGTGCCCGCACACGGGATCATCCCCACACATGTGCACACCCAAAAGCACATGGCTATCACAACAATTTAGGAAACTAGTACCTCAACCGAGTTTAAATAAGATACTTACCTCAAGCAACTCGAATCACTCCGCTAGCAAGCCTTTGCCTCGCGAATCGGCCTCCGAACGTCTCTAATCTAGCCATAAACAATTTGATACAATCAACACGAGCTAAAGAAATCAATTTCATAAGAAAATACAAAGTTCTTAATCAAAAGTCTAACGTCACTCTAAAGCAGGCCCTCGGGTCCACATCTAAAAATCCGATAAAAGTTACAAAATCCGGAAGCCCATTCAACCATGAGTCCAACCATGCCAAATTTACCAAAATCTAAAATCAAATCGACCCCCAAATTCCCAATTTAAACTCTCCAAATCCCTAACCTCAACTCCCAAAATTACACCTCAAAACCACACAATCTAGGTGGGAAAATCAATGGAGAAACATAATTATTTAATAGATTAAACCACAAGTGACTTACCTCAAGAAACCTCTCAAAAATTCTCTCAACAATCGCCTTAGACCGAGTTGGAAAGTTCAAAAATGAAGAAAACCCACGTAACCCTCGATTTAATATTCTGCCTAGGCCTTCTTGCTTTTGCGGCCCAAATATCCACTTCTGCGGTCAAAATTTTGCATCTGCGGAGGCCACTAAAGGGCCTACCAACCGCTTCTGCGGTCACAAATCCCGCTTCTGCGGGTGCGCATCTGCGCAAATTCATCCGCTTCTGCGGACCAGTGACTCCAAATCCCTCTTCGCTTCTGCAATCCACCACAAGCATGTGCGAGTCCGCACCTGCGAAAATTCGTACGCACCTGCGGAAATTCGTCCACATCCGCGCTCCATTACCACCAATCCAAACTCCTCTTCTGCGCTTCCCCAGCTCGCACCTGCGACCAAAGTTTCGCAGGTACGATTGCATCAGAAGGCTTCAGCTGCAGCACCCTTTCAAACTCCAACTTTGATCCGTTAACCATCCGAAAATCACCCGAGGCCTCTGGGACCCCAATCAAACATACCAACAAGTCGTAAAACACGATACGAACTTAGTCGAGCCCTCAAATCACATCAAACAATACCAAAAGTACAAATCGCACCCCAATTCAAGCTTGTTGAAACTAAGGAAATTCCAACTTCTACAAACAACGCCGAAACCTACCAAATCACGTCCGATTGACCTCAAATTTTGCACGCAAGACCCAAATGATACCACTATCATACTCCAACTCCTGAAACTCCAATCCGAGCCCGGTAATCACAAAGTCCACCATCGGTCAAACTTTTAATTTTCAACTTTCGACATTTCAAGCATAATTCAACTATAGACCTCCAAATCACAATCCAGACATATTCCTATGTTCAAAATCGTCCAATGGAGCTAACAGAACCATCAAAACTCCATTTCGGAGTCGTTTACACATAAATCAACATCCGGCCAATATTTTTAACTTAAGCTTTCAATCTTGAAACTAAGTGTCTCAACTCATTCCGAAACCTTTCCGGACCCGAACAAACTACCCCGGCAAGTCACATAGCAGTTATAAAGTACAAAATGAGTACTAAATGGGGGAACATGACTGCAACTCTCTAAACGACCGATCGAATCGTTACAGATATATAATATATTATATATTGGACATTATATATTTATATATGTGTATACAATATATTATATATTAAAAGTGTTTATAATAAATTTATTTTATGCTGAAATTTTATAAAGTGTATACAATTTATTTTAAACCAAGCCCTAAGCTTGATAGAAAATTTCAACGCACCAGTGGTTGCTTTTTCCATTAATGGCTAAACAAGGATCTTGAACTTGGGATTGATAATACCAGACATTCTGTTTGATTTTATTTTAGGCAATGAAAGAGAACAGGAAAGTAAGTGCTTCGACTTCTCCATTGCAACAACTATTGAAGTTATGAGTGGGAGAAATATTGATTAAATCAAGCAAGGAATATAGATACAAATTTTTATGGAGGATGCAACGTTGTGATACGATAGTGGATTATAGTGGTAATATAGGGACTAATTATGAGACGGCACACGTTATAACATTATATTCCTTTTTTATAGGGATTCTACCATATTTTAGGATTATACATTTATCATTTTTAAGTTGTAGAATATGAAATTCTATTTGCAGTTGTAGATTATTGAATATTTTTTGAATCCATAAGCAATTGTGAAAATTTTCCCTTGCCCTCATTTATTTTGTCAAAAGACGCGTATATTCACGCCAAACATTTCCTTCCTTTTTAAAAAACCTCATAGCCCTGCCTTTCTCCAAACCATGGAAACGACATCGTCACCTTCACAATCAACCGTTCCTTTCACGCAGAGCTTTTTTAGAGCTCGTTTCTACATCTTTTTACAGCAGTTTCTGGGCAAAACATTTTCTATATTAGTATATTTTCAGAATCCTATTTTCATAGAAGTGGGTCTTAAAAATAACTGATTTTTTGGGGATTTGTTTTTGTATCATTTTAACTGATGTCCGTCTATTATTGTATTTCAGTATGGGTAGGAAACTTGCTGCATGTAGATGGTGGCGTTGTGTAGATAATCCTTCTTTAGGCCAAGCAGGTGCTGAATCGATTGCATCAGCTATGTCTGGACCAAGTTTTTCTTTGTTTATTATTTTTCCATCAATGGGCAGCCCTAAATTGAATGATAGTGGCATAAAAAAGGTAAAAATATAGAACCCACGAGTGGTAAATTTTAATTAGAGAAAAGAAAATCCAAAAATATTGATGATTCTCCGTTAGAGGGAACTCCCCGCCAATTAGTACCTGAAATAGATTCTGAACCTATTATAGCGGGCAATGCACAAGTGAATAATAAGAAAAAAGCAAAAAAATCGTCGATGATTCTCAATTAGGGGGAAGTCGCCGTGAATCAGTGCCTGAAACAGAGCCTGAACCATTTGTAGAGGGGTGATGATGATGATTGTAGTGACGGTTCCCTAAAAAAGAAGAAAAACGTTGGTGTTGGTTCTGTAGCACCCAAGAAGGTAACTTCTGAAAATTAGTTTGTATTTTTTGGACATGTAGTACACTTGTTTAATTTTTTTGTATGTATTTGTGTTATATAATAGTAAATATAGTCATATATAGTTGCGTGAACGACGCAGTACAACTATATATTCTTTTAGTATACTTACCTACCATATTGATGTCATATGGTACTTGAAATCTTTTATATTGTTTTAGCTGCATTTAATTAGATTCTTTTTTGAAATACTTTATTGTATGAACATGTGGTGCACTATTAAATTTTTTTAATGCATTTGTGTTAATAGTAATATAATCATACATAGTCACTGAAATGATCAAGTACAACTATATATCTTATTGATATACTTAAATACTGTATTGGTATCATATGATATTGGAAACCTTTTTTTTCTGTTTAGCTGTATTTAATTGGATTCTATTTTGAAATACTTTATTATATAAACATGTTTTGCAGTATTGAAATTTTCTTTTTCCGATGGACATTGAGTAGAAACCAAAGATAGATTGGGATATCAACTGTAATATCATTCATCAATTGAAAGAGAAGTTAACAAAGAAATAACTTTGGATGTTTAGAAAAATATGCTTTGGATATTTTTTGGATCTGCAACCAGTCACTGTCCAGATTCGAGCTATTCACCATTTATTAATTAGGCAAGTATATCATGTGGTGAAAGATGAGATGCAATTTTTAATGAGCGGTTCTAGGTTGCATTTTGATTTGGATGAATTCATACTTATTACTGGGTTAAAATGTAAGGGTGATACAAATTTAGGGAGCCCCATCAAAGAATATGTTGATTTTAAAATGTTTTGGGGATACATATGCGACATGAAGCCAACTAATAGACTATTTTATGAAGTAAAAATATGAATCGGATGATGATGTGATGCATATAACAGTTTCTTATTTTGTGAACATCTTTTTACTTTCTAGGGTCAAAGTAAAGATTATTTCATGATCTTACAATGAATTGGTTGAGTGCAGTGACTTTAATAATTATCTCTGGGGTATAAATATCTATATCTCTACACTCGAGTCATCTTCCAAGTTTGAAGATAAACCTTATTTTTATAGGCTCAGTGGCTTCCGATTGGCTTTACAGATCTGGTTGAATTAATACTGCCCAAGTTTGGATGGTTGCTATGCGGATCATATTAGAACGAAAGTTCCACGAATTCTAAATTGAGTAATCAAAGAGCAACTATGAAATGAGAAAATTGTTTTGCGTATATTTTGCTTGCAATGCCAACATGTAATTTTTCTATACTTTTATTGTATCTTTCAATGGTTTGGTACAATAGTATAGTCACAGGTAGTCGTAACAATGACCTAAAATAATTATATACTCTATCGGTATACTTGTATGTTATATTGATATCATATGATGCCGGGGGACCTATTTTTGCCGCTTATACTTTTATTGCATCTTTGCATATTTATTATCATTCTTTTCTAATCAATGTCACTAATAATTATAGCTAAAGAATATCACCCTAAGTGATGCTTAGGAGGCACGATTAAATGTAGATGGTTTGAATTTTGAAACTGAAGTTGATTATACTAAGATAGTTTTTAGGGCATTCAACTACCAAAGACACAAAGTAAGCATCAAAATTGATTCCAGACCAAGTAATGTTGAGTTAAAGAAGGAGATAGAATATTTGAAGTTTTGTGTAGAGACCAAGTTTGCAAAGGTGCTTGCAGCTATTGGTAGCCAGTCAAGGAAACTAGAAGGAGATTCAACGATATTGTTCTTTTACATAGTATAACGCTATAGTATATTATTTCAAAGTACAATATACGATTACATCATACTATTGCATTTTTCTTTATGTTCACATAAGTATTTTTGTGTTACGACCCAAAAACCACCTATCTATGATGACACATGACACCAGTGCCAGGTAAGCCAAACAAAAAACAAGATAACTCCAACAACATATTATTAATAACAAGGAATAAAATGACCGAATTCTATACAACCTCTGAAGAACGGGTAGTACAAGTCATGAGCCACTATAATTTAGATTTACAAACTAAAATGAAAATTAAGTACAATATCTGTTTGAAATTTACATAAATATAGTAAGTTCTAAACTACAACGAACTAGAGGTAGCTTGAATCTGGAACGTTGGAACGTCTTCGGAGCAAGGTTTCATCTTTCACAGCTACGCGACTCCAAGATCTGCACATAAGGTGCATAAATGTAGCATGAGTACAATCAATCTCATGTACTCAGTAAGTATCTTAACGTACCTCGGTGAAGTAGTGTAGAGGTTTTAAGTTAAGATACCTACTTATTTCTATACCTATACAGATGATAAGAAGAACAAGCGAATACAAGAAAAGATACACACATAATTACATAATGAATGAAACAAGAATACAAATAGCAGAGAGCCCTATAATATCATCACTTCTCAGTCTTACAACACAATAAAATGATAGGAATCAAAAGACATGAATAACCATAATACATGTTCTTCTCCGTTGCCGGTCCTCCATATATATATATATATATATATATATATATATATATATATCACTAT
>AWOL01S0008616.1:83751-132416 GCA_000715115.1 Nicotiana otophora
TCTATATATATATATATATATATATATATATATATATATATCACTATTACAGTATGCAACCCGATCCACAATATCAATAATATCATATAAAACCATAACAACAACCAAACGCGAGAAAAATTCACCACATAATACTAAGAAAACGAACACGCAGTATCCGACTAGGCAATACAACTCGATAGAGTAGAATGAGCTGTCCAATATCAAAAACTAGTCTACCATATATAATGACAAGGCTTCCACAAGGTATATCACACAATCAATCTACAAATCATCCAATCCGGTTAAGCAAAAGAGAGTAGTTCATGAAATGAGCAAGGATATTTATCAAGTAGGAACATGGATCAAATGAAGACATTCAATATATAAAATCAAGTAGCAAGTAGAAGCACGTAGCAAGTAAAGACATTTAGTCAGCGAAGGCATTTGGTAAGTAGAGCATATAATAAGTGGAGACATATAACAGGTTAAAACATGTAGTGAGTGAAAATATGTAGCAAGTTATGACATTTAACAAGTAAATCACGTGACAACTAGAGGCATATAACAAGTATGGGCTAATAACAAGTAAATATATAAATTCGAAGAGGACGTGTAATAGAAGTAAATCAAGTGAAAGCGCATGTGTAACAGTAACAGACAAGATAAAGACATAGCTATGACAGTACGGGCCAAAGGAAAAATACAAAGATAACCACATAAGGAACCCAAACGGAAGGTATCATACTAAACAACAAACACTAATGGAAACCAAAGTAAAGGGCATGTAAGTGCTTAATAAATGAGCAATCATTATAGAAATTCAACTTCCTTTCCTTTCTGCACGGTAATGATCAACAAAAAACTTATTTCAAACCGCACGAAAACACTCATCGTGCCCACATCATATCAACCGCATGAAAATACTCATCGTGCCAATATCATATCAACCGCTTGGAAATACTCATCCTACCAAACATATCAACAACACAGAAATACTCATCGTGCCAAACAAAGCCCTGAGGCTCCAATCATCATCTCTTAATACGAATAAATAAGCTCAAGTAACATGACAATAACATGTATAACTATAGATTTCCGATACTACAATCAAGTTAAGTATGCAAACGATTCTAGAAAATGACACATTAAATCCTTTTTAAGATGTCATATATTCTAACATGATTTCTAAAAATGAAGCATAGGTTAAGGGATCGTCAAGTTCAATAAAGGCACAAAGATGCATATAATTCCCCCTCCCGAGCATGGAAACTCTGGCACATGAATATACGCTCGTCACTTCATATATGCATCACCCCCGCATGTAGCAAACAATATCAATTAGTAGAAAAGAATCCCCCAATAAAGTTAGGCAAGAACTTACCTTATTGCGGAACAATTTCCATAATCCAATATCGTCTTCCATAGAAATAATCCTCAAAACGATCAAAACCTAGTCAATTATTATATAACAAAGTCAATAATGCTAAAAGAAATATCCCCAATCAATAAAGGTTCAATCTTGGCCAAAATCCCAAAAGTCAACTAAAGTCAACCCAAGCCCGCTTGGTCAAACCCCGAGATTCAGACCAAAATCTGATTACTCATTTACCCCCAAGCCCGGTAATGTTATTTGTTCTAAAATTCGACCTCAATTTGGGGTCTAAATCTCAAATTTATAAAATTCCTAAATTCTACGTAAAACTCTGAATTCCTACTCTATAATTCATAGATTTGATGTTAAAATTCATGGAAAAGTAATTGAAATTGATCAAAAACTAATTAAAGATGCTTACCAATGAATTTGGGAAGAAAATGTTCTTGAAAAATCGTTTCCAGAGTGCTTAGGGTTGAGAAATGGTATAAAATGAGCTAAATTTTGATTTTTCCCTCTTTTACCCAGCTGCAGGTATCACAATTGCGAACTCAGGTTCACAATTGTGAAGTTCGCATTTGCGAAACACTGAACGCAAAATCGACCAGTCCAAAAAGCCCCAAGAAGTCGCAATTGCAACAAAACGTTCGCATTTGTGACTGCCCCCACGTGCGCATTTGCGATCATAGCTTCACATTTGCGAAGCTAGCTAGCCTCCCCAAGTGTCGCAAATGCGACACTTATTTTGCATTTGTGGAGCTCCCACGGTCCGAATTTTCGATACAAAAGTTTGCATTTGCGAAGTGCCTTTTCCCCAACTGCCTTCACAGATACGAGCAGTCACTCGCAAAAGCAAGGCTCGCATTTGCGAGTAGGTTCTCGCATTTGCGAGATCTGTGAGGTGACACCAGTAACAACTGTTCCAAACTCATCCCCAATGCATCCAAAACTCACCCGAGCCCCTCGGGCTCCAAACCAAACATGCACGCAAGTATAATAACATCCTACAAACTTGCTCGCTACCTCAAATTATCAAAACAACATCAAATATAAAAAATCAACCATTAAAACTCAAGACTTTTCAAGTTAAAACCTCATTTTCTTCAAAAGTTTACGTAAATAACTTTCCAGAAAATGAAACAGACCATGCAACAAATTAATAAATATCAAATAGAGTTAGGAAAAGTTTTAGAATGCTGAAAGCTAAACTAGTACTCAAAACGACCGGTCGGGTCATTACATTCTCCCTCACTTAAACATACGTTCGTCCTCAAACGTACCAAGAGTCGCTCCAAAGCCGTCAATTAGCTTGATGAAATCGTCATACGCATACCAATGAGTGATCGCGTGCCACCTCAGTAACATAAGTCCATGAACACGACCCCGACCGAAGATTCTTCCTTCAACCTAGCCGATAAGGCTTAGAACCAAATTTCAGCATCCATGACTCCTTCTAAGATCCGATTCTTGCATACACATACTGTATCCATCTCAACAAGCTGCATCAAGTTGCCAATACACTGCCAAGTTCAAACCAAACGATGTGCCACGTAACTCATGTACTTACAACAATAACTACTGACCATAATAGTTGCTCATCCGCAAACACGGTATCGGTAATACACCCCATATCAAAAGAAATCTCGTTTTGGACCTTCACAATGCTGCTAATGATAGAAGGAGCATGCATAAACTCGTAATCACCCATAAAATCAACAAGTCGAGGAGCTCCCACATCTAACAAAGACCATTTCCAAATTCTGTGCGGATAGATGGTATTATTCTTCCAAACATTCCTTATCCCCAACACGACAGTGCAAATAACATGCCAAAAAACCCTGTCTTACCCAATACAAGCAGCCCAGCCAACAAGTCACACCAAAGGCCACATGAAACCTCACATAACGCGTTCCGTACACCAAACAAACAACAAGTCATATACATCTAAAAATAGAAAGAAAAAAAGTACGAGGACTACACAACAAGCACATCTGATATAACAACAAAAGCATAATTTTATGAACTCACCCCACAAAGGAAAAATAAAACGCACAAAATAAACACAAAGAAGGTTATCCCTTCTGTTGTGGCACGCAACCCAATCCCAAATATATCAATGCACATAGGAATACCAATCGAGCCATAATGCTCGGGCTCACTAATCACACGTGCGTCAACATCAAGCCCTGTAGAGTGCACAAATGTAACTAGGGGAAGATGAATATGCATAATATAGTACTGAAAAGACAAGCACAACTAAGGTGCTATAAGCAAATCAGCATCACAAGGGCCATCTCGTCCACATTGACATAAGGCATGGACGAGATTACAACATGCGTGAGAATAATCATGCTACCTCACAACCCATCATACCATAAGAGAGAAACACATAATATAGACCAGGGCACGAATAACATTGATTATTCCTGATGATATATTCATAGTGACAATAGCGTAAGGATAAGCAAATTCGATCCGATATAGAATACTACGAGAACAACCAGTCTCTAAACCTCAAGAATAACAAAATCTCCATATCTGATCCCAACTCCACTCTCAAATGGATAACACATCACTTGTGCACAATCATCTCGCGGAAGATACCCACATAAATCTTCTATGCCACGTAGCAAAACTTGAACCTCAAAAGCCCAAAACTACGCGATCACCGTAACACTAGTCAAGCATCCGTAAGTTAAAACACAATGTGCCTCCTAAAATGCACACTTTTCTCAAGCGATATCAAATAGTGCCAACATTCTCTTAAACTTCAGAATTCGTCTGTGCCATCAAGAACTCATTGCTTCCCTTCGAATCTAAACCATAACTTTGTACTCGCAACCTTCAATCCTACATACTGCACCGCAACTATCATGCTAACTCGTGAATATACGAAAACACCATAATCATCTTAGAATCACCAGTAGGATAAACACCTTATCAACCAAGAATGTTCCATTTAACTCTATCCAGGAGGACATATCCACACACATCACACCTTCTATACATGTAGAAGAAATCAACCCCGATCCGTGGCCATAACTATAGTGAATTCTTTGAAACTTGTTAACACGTAATCAAGTCATCAGAAATGATCTCCTCTAACTTAACCGAGTCACGCAGACTGCCAAACCCACAAGTAACTCAATCCGATATGCTCGCTCTGAAGGAACCTTCTTCTATTCCGAAGTCGTTTTTTGCATCTCTCTAATACCACCATGTAGAATCATTCTTGATATAGAAGTACCGTAGATCCGATCATCATTCACTACCAATCTCGAGCTCTAACCATACACGAATTCAAAAATCTTCAATTGCCACATATGAATCTTAAACTCATCTGGACCTTTTAAATAGTCATCTACCTTTCTCAAATCTCCACTACATAGCCAATACACACCGAATAAACCACGTTTCGCCAGCACCCGAATAACAAGAAGAAGCAACTAAGCGATTTTTTTTCCTTGCACACTGCATCCACAACAAACATCAAACCTGAATCTTTCCTAAGACCTCTGTTTACCCGTAAGGCATATTACATCATGCATCTGCCGAACCTTTGCTCGAAATCATCCTCGATGAATCCTTTCTCAAATCATAGCCAATCTATAAGCACACCATAGTCCAAGAACTAATACCACACATGACCATGCAATCCGATCATCGATAACATACTCCCTCACTTAGCTCGAAGCAATAGAACACATCGTCGGTAACCCTCATTACCATTCCCTCGTGGCTGCCCCAGCACCACACTATTAATCAGCTGAATACTTTAAAAACTTATGCAACACTAGTTATAATACACTCCGAAGACTCTGCCAAGTGCATACTCTTCCTTGTGACTATCAAACCAATTTCCTCAAATGCTCCGAAAGTAATAATGTATGCATTCCACTAAATAGAATCCTCATCCGAACACATGACCTCAATTCTGCATGCAGGAGATAACCCATCAGCTAGACTCAAATCAACACCTTCCCATGACCCCCTTCTCGATCACAACAACTAGAAACCGATTAATCCTCCCGAGTCTACACTCCTCGACAAGGTATAAGAATCAGATTTATCCCACAAATGAACAACTAGAAGACCTACCAATACATCAGCATCAAAGCCTGGACAACACATCGCGACAGTAGTTAAGCATCCGTAGCCCATCCGCAACATCATCAGTTATCGGTGCACAATGATAATTGGTGCTCATCATCACATATAAACGACTAGAAAGAATCAAAATTGCAAGTTGTAAGCTGAAATAAGGTCGCACGATAAGGAAAGAAAGAAGGGATGTTTCCTAAATTCCATGTATCCTCTCGAAGAAAGGTATGGATGTCATCATACCGATATGCAAGAATCTACTAGAAATTTTCTCATGACTCATAGAACCTATGAACCTAGTGTTCTGATACCAACTTGTCATGACCCAAAAACCACCAAGCCGTGATGGCACCTGACCTTAGTGCCAGGTAAGCCAAACAAAGAACAAGACAACTCCAACGACAGATTACTAATAACAAGGAATCAAATGACTGAATTCTATACAGTCTCCCAAGAACTAGTAGTACAAGTCATGAGCCACTATAATTTAGATTTACAAACTGAAATAAAGAATAAGTACAATATCTATTTGAAATTTACATAAACATAGTATAAGTTCTAAACTACCATGAACAAGAGGTAGCTTGAATCTGAAATGCTGGAATGTCTTCAGAGCAAGGCTTCATCTTCCACAGCTACGCAACTCCAAGATCTGCACACAAGGTGCGGAAGCGTAGCATGAGTACAACCAACTACATGTACTTAGTAAGTATCTTAACTAACCTCGGTGAAGTAGTGGCGATATTTTAAGTTAAAGGATACCTACTTATTTTGTACTTGTGCAGATGATAAGCAGAACAAGCGAATACGAGAAACGATACACACATAATCATATAATGAATGAAACAAGAATACAAATAACAGAGGGCTTAGTCTCACAACATACAATGACAAGAATCAAAAGACATGAATAACCATAATACATATTCTTCTCCATTGCGGCATATATATATATATATATATATATATATATATATATATATATATATATATATATATATATTGCAGCATGCATCCCATCTCATATCTCATATCAATACCGTTGCAGCGTGTGACCCGATCCCTCATATATATATATATCCGACTAGGTAATACAAATCGACAGATAAGAATTAGCAGTAAAATATCAAAAACTAGTCCACCATATATAATGACATGGCTTCCACAAGGTATATCACACAATCAATCTACAAGTTACCCAATCCAATTAAGCAAAAGAGAGTAGTTAATGAAACGAGTAAGGATGTTTATCAAGTAAGAACAAGGATCAAATAAACACATTCAATATATGAAATCATGTAGCAAGTAGAAACACGTATCAAGTAAAGGCATTTAATTAATGAAGGCATTTGGTTAGTAGAGAATATAGTAAATGGAGACATATAGTAGGTTAAAACATGTAGTGAGTGAAAACATGTAGCAAGTTAAGGCATTTAACAAGTAAATCACGTGACAACTAGAGGCATGTAACATGTATGGGCTAATAATAAGTAAAGACATGAATTCGAAGAGGACATGTAATAAAAGTAAATCAAGTGAAAGTGTAGGTGTAACAGTATGAGACAAAATAAAGACACATCTATGACTGTATAAGGAACCCAAATGGAAGGTATTATATGAAACAACAAACACTAATGGAAACCAAAGTAAAGGGCATTTAAGTGCTTAATAAATGAGTAATCATAACAAAAATCCAACTTCCTTTCCTTTCTGCACGGTAATGATCAACAAATAATCACATTTCAAACCACACGGAATTACTCATCGTGCCCACATCATATCAACCGCATGGAAATACTCATCGTGCCAACATTATATCAACCGCATGAAAATATGCATCGTGCCAAACATAGCCCTAAGGCTCCAATTATCATCTCTTAATATGAATAAATAAGCTTAAGTAACATGATAATACCAGGTATAGCTATAGATTCCCGATACTACGATCAAGTTAAGTTTGCAAACTATTCTAGAAAATGACACATTAAATTCTTTTTAAGATGTCATATGTTCTAACATGATTTCTAACGCTGTTAATTGAGTTTACTATTCCTAGATTCAAATGAAGCATAAGTTAAGGGATCATCAAGTTCAACAAAGGTAGAAAGAAGCAAATAATTCCCCCGCCCGAGGATGGAAACCCTGACACATGCATATACGCTCGTCACCTCGTATATGTATCACCCTCGCATGTAGCAAACAATATCAATTAGTAGAAAAACATCCCCCAACAAAGTAAGGGAAGCCTCATTCTGGAACATTTTCCGCAATCCAATACCGTCTTCCATAGAAATAATTCTCAAAACGATCAAAACCTAGTCAATTATCATCTAACGAAGTCAAATAATGCTAAAAAAAATATCCCCAATTTATAAAGGTTCAATCTTGGCCAAAATTCCAAAAGTCAACTAAAGTCAACCCCGGGCATGCTTGGTTAAACTACGAGATTCGGACCAAAACCTGATAACCCATTCATCCCTGAGCCCGATTATGTGATTTGTTTCGAAATTCGACCTCAATTTGGATTTTTGTAACGACCCGACTTGTCGTTTTAAGAATTAACGTCCGTTCAGTGGCTTAAGGTCTCAAGCAGCTTCGCAATATGTATTATGACCCACGGGTGTAGTCGAGTTTGATTTACTGAAGACTCAGAATTAAATTAAAAGAACAATCTTTATTTAGAAGTTAAAATGAAAAGAGTTGACCGGAGAGTTGACTTTTGAGCAAATGATTCCGGAATGGAATTTTGATAATGTCAATAGCTCCGTATGGTAATTATGAACTTAGGAGCGTGTCCGAAAAAATATTTGGAGGTCTGTAGAGGAATTAGGCTTGAAATGGCGAAAGATGAATTTTTGGAAAGTTTGACCGGGGGGTTGACTTTTTGATATCGGTGTCAGAATCCAGTTCTAAATTTTTTTTAGCTCCGTTATGTCATTTATGACTTGTGTGAAAATTTTTAGGTCAATCGGAATTGATTTGATACGTTTTGGCGCAAAATATAGAAGTTGGAAGATTTGAAAACTCATAATTCGATTCGATGCGCGATTCGTAATTTCAGCATTGTTTGGCGTGGTTTGAAGCCTCAACTAAGTTTGTATTATATTTTAGGACATGTTAATATATTTAGTTAAGGTTCCGAGGGCCACGGGTGGATTTCGGAAGGTAAACGGAATGGATTTCGGACAAAGAGGGTTGCTGGAAATTTCTGTTGCAGAGCTGTTCGCCAGAAATGTCTGGTGCGTGGAGCCAATATTGGAAGCTTATATCTCACAATCTATAAGGAATCTGAAAATTTTTAAAACGTGAAAGTTGTAGCCCTTTGATTCAAGTTTCCAGAATGTTAAACCATTCATCATTTGAATATTTATACAGAAAGTTATGATAGATTGAATGAAAGCTGGTAGGGCAGTTTCGCCAGAAATTTCTGATGCGTGGAGCCAACTTTGGAATCTTATATCTCACAATTTATAAGGAATCAGAAAATTATCAAAACATAAAAGTTATAGTCTTTTGATTTTAGTTTCCAGAAAGTTAAACCATTCATTATTTGGACATTTGCACATAAAGTTATGATCGATTAAATAAAGACTAGTGCAAACAAATTCTGGTGTGGACTTTTAGTGACGGAAAATGAACTTTTAGTGACGGAAAATGGACTTTTAGTGACGGATGGGCAGAAACTTAAGGACCAAAAATGGTCATTTCCTTTATTTCGTTTTGGATTTTTGGAGCACGGTTCTTGGGCGATTTCCACGGGAAAATATTGGGGTAAGTGTTCCTTATCCTATATTGATTATATTTCATGATTCCATACTTATTTACATAATGAATCCGTGAATTTATGGAAGAAAAATCAAGATTTTTGCAAAATCTTCCTAAAATGAAAATTTAAGATTTGGAGGTCGAGTTGTTATCGAAATTTGATAAAATTAGTATGGGTGGACTCGTAATTGAATGGGTTGTCGGATTTCGTAACTTTTCCCGGATTTCGAGACATGGGTCCCACATGTAATTTTTTGAGTTAATTTCGGATTTTTATTGAAAATATAGTATTTTTCTTATGGAATTGATTCTATAATTTTTGTTGACTGTATCGAATTAATTATGACTAGATTCGAGCGATCCGGAGGTTAATTCAAGCAAGAAGATAATTTTGGAATATCGGCATAACTTCAAAAAGGTAAGTGTCTTGCTTAACCTCGAGTGGGAGAATTGCACCTTAGGCATCGAGTCTTATGTGCCATTTGTGAAATATGAAAAGCCGTGTACGCGAGGTGACGAGTAAGTACTCGGGCTTATATGTGCAAAATTTATTGAGTTAAGGTCTTGGGCATAATGTGTATTAAATTGAATAATTGTTGGCATATATTTAATCATCTGTTTGCCATGCCTCAAATCACATTTATTGAATTTGTTTTTATATGACAACTTGATGTAATTATTACCTGTATATTTATGTGAATTTTGTGAGTTTGATGGTTTGATATTCTTGGAATTTAATTTCATTACGAATTTTCCTTATGCAAATAATTAATTAAGCAAGCTTAAGAAGATGTGCTAATATAACTATCTAAATTTGGTTTAATGAACGCTTTGTTTTGTGCTGAATAATTTCTATCTCTGTTGATTGATTTTGAGGTTTTATATACATTGTGTGGAGCCTTGGGCTATTTGCTGTGAAATTAATTGATTTTATTATATTCTTGGAATTGATTGTGGCCATTGGGCAAATTGTGATATGAATTGATTGTTATGTTGCTGTGATAATTTTTCGTGTAAATTATTGTGTTGTGTGAGTTGTTAGTTTGAGGATATAAGGGTGGCATTCTACTGTAGATATTATGCGGGTATAAGGGTGGCATTTCGCTGTTGTTGTGTTTGTTGGAATATTGTATGGGCAGAGCGATGAGGGTGGCTATAGGAGAGATAAGGGTGACAATATGAGCGATAAGGGTGGCTATTGATATTATCAAGGCGGAGGGATAATGGTGGCTATAGGAGAGATAAAGGTGGCTATTGTCAGGGACGATATGTGATGATGTGGAGTCGTGGTGTTGGTGATTTTCGTGTGATGTTATGATTTTCTTGTGTTTATTTTATACCTTGTGCAATTTGTCTTATTATTGGTAAATTGATAACAATCTGATTTATGTTGAAATTGAGAACCTGTGCCTATTTCTAGAAGAATTATAAAATGAAGTGTAGGCATAAGGTGTTGTGAGTAAATGATAATGATATTTGGCACGTGAATTGTCCCTGCAATTGTGATATGAAATAAGGGCACGAGGTGTCGAGAAAATATGATGATTTAATTATGGGCACGAAGTGCCATGAAAATATATGAAAATGGGTTGAGACCCGTATTCTTATGATTATGAAGTGAGGAGTCACATGGTAACTTTTTAATTGAAAGAATTATATTCAAATATTTATTTGGAAGGATTTTTATTAAAAAAGTATTATATGAAAGAATTATTTTTGAAAGATATTTATTTGAGGAAATTATATTTGAAGAGATTTATTGAAAGAATTATATGTGAAAGACATTTATTTGAAGGACTTGATTTAATTGGGTGTACTTGTATTTATTAATTGTTGAGCGATATTAATGGTGTTCTTGTTGTCTTGCTGTGCATATCACTGGTTGATTTATGTTTTCCTTATTGTTATTTGTTTCCTATTCTTTTGTATATCATATTACAAAGGTTATTAGACTAGTGAGTGTCTTGACTGTATCTCGTCTCTACTCCACTGAGGTTAGTCTTGATACTTAGTGGGTACCGACCATGGTGTACTCATACTATATTTCTGCATATTTTTGTGCAGAGTCAGGCATTGGAGCTATCGGGCTCGGACATAGTTAAAGTGAGATCGCAAGGATTCAAGGTAGAGCTTCTTGGTCATCGCAGTTCCTTGGAGTCTTTTCATTTTATTGTACTGTTAATTTTTATTCAAATAGTATGGAGTATTCGATCTTTGAGATCATTCCATGTATTCAGTTAGAGTTCGTGACTCAGTACTACCGGTCTTGGGAGGTTGTATATTCATATTTGTTCAGCTGTTAGTTTTGATTACTTATTTAATTCAAAAAACAAATAGCTTCAAAATGTAATTGAAATCGGCTTACCTAGTCTTAGAGACTAGGTGCCATCATGACGCCTGTGGTGGGATTTTGGGTCGTGATAGTTCTAAATCTCAAATTTACCAAATCTCTAAATTCTACCTAAAACTCCCAGTTCCCACTTTGAAATTCATAGATTTGATGTTAAAATTCATGGAAAAGTAATTGAAATTGATCTAAAACTAGTCAAAGATGCTTACCAATGAATTTGGGAAGAAAAAGTTCTGATTTTGATTGATCAAAAGAAGAATCTAATTCAATCGATATGCCCTTAGGCACATCCATACATAACATAGAAATCACACTTGGAAAGGGTGGACAATTAGCTAGAGCAACGGGTGCTGTAACAAAACTGATTACAAAAGAGGGAAAATGGTGGACAATTAGCAAGAGCAGCATGTGCTGTAGTGAAACTGATTGCAAAAGAGGGGAAATCAGCCACATTAAAATTACCTTCTGGGGAGGTCCGTTTAATATCCAAAAACTCCTCAGCAATAGTAGGAAAAGTGGGGAAAGCCCCAAATCATTTAGACTTATGAAACTAAGCTAGCGAGGAAGGTATGGACCTTCCCCCATTGAAAAAGGGGATTCGTTCGCCTCTAGAGTTCTTAGGGTTGAGAAATGTTGTAAAATACGCTAAATCCCGATTTTCTCCTCTTTTACCCAGCTCCAGGTATCGCAATTGTGAACTCAGATTTGCAATTACGAAGTCCGTATTTGTGAAACACTGATCGCAAAAGAGGCCACTGCAACATGCCCCAAGAAGTTGCAATTGCGACAAAAGGTTTGCATTTGTGACTGCCCCTTTGCGATCATAGCTTCGCATTTGCGAAGCTGGACAAGCTCCCCAATGTCGCAAATACGACGCTTATTTCGCATTTGCGGAGCTCCCACAGTCCACATTTGTGATACAAACTTCGCATTTGCAATGTTCCTTTCCCCAACTCCCTTCGCAGATACGAGCAGTCACTCGCAAAAGAGAAGCTCGCATTTGTGAGAAGGTTCTCACATTTTCGAGATCTACGAGGTGACACCAGCAACAACTATGCATGAGATGTTCCAAACTATCCGCAATGCACCCGAAACTCACCCGAGCCCATCGGGCTCCAAACTTAACATGTATGCAAGTGTAATAATATCATACAAACTTGCTCGCTACCTCAAATCATCAAAACAACATCAAATATCAAGAATCAACCATTAAAACTCAAATTTTTAAGTTAAAACTTCATTTTCTTCAAACTTTTACGTAAAAACTTTTCGAAAAATGACACGGACCATGCACATAAATAAATAAACATCAAATAAAGCTAGGAAAAGTCTCGGAACATAGAAAGGTAAACTAGTACTCAAAACGACCGGTCGGGTCATTATATTTTATAATATAAATAATAAAATTATTATTTTTTCTACTTTGAGCATAAGCAAAAGGTTGTTCATTTTCTGTTGAGATGCATAAAGATTATGATGAGTTTGAGAGGGATGACAATGGAAATGATCATGTAGCTATTGGAGATAGCACCACCAAAGTGCCTTCTAGTATGTAAATAATAGATTTTAATAGATTTTTTCTTTTATTTTTAAAAAAATAGTGATGTTAATTTCCCTTGCGCCTTATCAATAATTAATAATGAAAACCGGACTAAAGGTAACTACTTTTTGCTCACCCGGTGAAAGGCATAGTATGCTTTTATACGTCTAGTGTCTAGTTTTGGTGGGGTGGATCGAGCTGTCATGACCCTAAATTTCCACCTTAGGATGTTGTGATGACACCTTGTCCCTAAGACTAGGCAGCCTAACACATGCTGAGTTATTAACAGATTTAAACAATTAACCATTGAACATGAACCAATAACTACCATATATAGCCAACAATCATCAATAAATATACAATTTCACCAGACCAGTAGTACGAAGTCATAAGCTTTTCTAAGAGTAACTAAGAATAACAAATATATCACTGTTTGGAATAAAAGTAAACAATAACTAAGTGAATCTCCAGAAGGTGAATCTGAGGCCTGTGAGCATAATGGTAGGTATACCTTGAAGTCTCTGTAGAAAATCTCCAACAGCTAGCTAACGACCGACATGCTCAGAGATACCTGGATCTTCACAAAAATATGCAAAAACGTAGCACGAGTACACCACAGTGGTACCCAGTAAGTATCAAGACTAACCTCGGTGGAGTAGTGACGAGGTATAGTCAAGACACCTACGAGACATAATAACATGTGCAAATATTAATATAGAGCTAACAGAGGAACGAATATCAATATAAGGCCAAACGTGGAAAGAATAACAATATACGCTAGCGAATAAAAAGTAGAAGCAATAAATAACAACAAGGAGAAAACATGTGATAATGCTGTAAAGTAATCAGAACACAGTTAAAATACCAGTGAAACCAATTAAGGAACACAAATGACAATCAAATAATCAACCGTTCTTCCACAAAGTTTACACAAGAATCACCCCGAGGTACCACACCTCGAAATCACAAATCACAGGTCCCAATTCATGAAACGTAATCATATGGCATCTCATGTCCACATTATCAATCATAACCACACGGACAACGCATGTGCTGTACGGACAACTCACGTGCCAATAGTAACAATACCTCATATCTGCCCGGACAACTCATGTGCCAATAGTAACAATACCTCATATATGCACGAACAACTCACGTGCCACCAGTCCAATCACACATAGAAGGCAGGTATACAAGAATACATGTAGATGATCAATAAGCATCAAGATTCATACTCCTGGACTGATATAGGTGACACGTTATAGTGTATGATTGTGTAAGTGTACTATCATAGCCCAAGTCAACAGGTAAAAATCAGAGATACCGTGTAGCACATTGGAAACAATACACAAAACCCATAATATGCATGACACACACAAGAAAGTCACACCACCACACAAAGATCATCAATAACAATTCTCCCAGGCCATCACAAATCATCCTCGACATAGCCCGCCTTGTCTCTCCGCGCGCGCAATAGTAAAGTAAATGCCCGACTTGTCCCGCCACACGCACATAAATAATTATCCCACCTTGTCTCACCACATGCGCAAATCCAACATATATAGCCTGCCTTGTCTCACCGCATGTTCAAATATCATTAATAACAATAGTACGGATAACTCACGTGCAAAACACCCCGACAATCCTCTCAACAATTCCACATGTGCCAAGGTCATAACAACACAACATATCAACTAGCACCACACGTGCCCATATGCCACAATATTTCCAAAATAACAATACCAATACCATAACAATGTATAGTCCACGACTCAATAACACTGAGTACAACAACAAAAATAATAACACGGGAGTACGGTAAGTAAATCAACACAAAAATTACAACAATAGAATAAAACGGAAGAATAAACTCAGCAATGAAAGAGATAACATACTTCATATATGGAGAAATCAACAGTAAAATGGGTAACATGTAATGGAACTTTAAATAAGAATAATTCAACAATAAAAGAGGTAGTATTACAATAAAGGAGGTGATACCTTTAATTAAGGCATATAAGAGTAAGCTTGACAATAAAAGAGAGGTCATGTACTAACAACTTCAAATATAGCGTGTAGGAGTAAACTTAATAATGGAAAATATATCATGATATGACATCTTCAATTAGATGCATGAAAGAAGCCTAAGAGTCTAAACCGGTCAATTTCTTCATATAAGATAGTGTACACACTCGCCATCTCGTGTACACTTCTTCCACATAATTCAAATAGTACAATTAAGCCTATCCTTACGGGGTAATTCTCCCACACAAAGTTAGGCAAGATACTTACCTCAATTGGGCCAAATCAACACTCAAAAATACCTTTTCCTTTACAATTCACCTCCGCTAGACTCAAATCCAACCAAAAGTGACTTGATAACATCAAATAATGCAAGGGAAACCAATTTCAATAAGTAAAGTGTAACGACCCGACCAGTCGTTTTGAGCTTTAGCATTCCATCCGTGGTTTGAGACTTTGAATAGATTCATATTATGTATTATGACTTACATGTATGGTTGGTTTCTGTTTTCGATCGGCTCTGGATTGATTTGGAAGTATGATTCTCGTTTTAGAAGCTTTAAGTTGGAAGAGTTGACCAAGGCTTGACTTTTGGGTAAACGGATTTTGAATCGGATTTTAATTATTCCAATAAGTTTGTATGATGATTTTGGACATGTCCACAAAGTGTGGTTAAATTCCTATAAGTTTTGGATAAGTTTGGGTTGTATGGTGATTGTTTTCGGTTTTGACGTCGATTGGAGCATAAGGTTATCATATTGAGCAAACAACCTTTGATTCGTGCTTTGACTAAACCATTATATCCGTATTATAATTTTGAAACCATAGCAACTGAAATCATCAATTTTCTACAGCGTATGAGTAATTTACGGTCATTTTACTAAGAATTGGGTTGCTAGATTTTGTTTCAGATTAATTACGAAATTGCCACTGAATTCGTATTTAAAAATCTGTACCATTTCAAAATATTGAAACCAACATATCTCCTTCATTATAAGGTCAAATGGAGTAATTCAAGAGCATAACTTGACTGAAAACTCACGAGGAATCCATTAGAGGCATCAAAAGCGAGTTTTGGGATCGTTTGGCACAAGAAACGGTAATGACCCGGCCGGTCATTTTGCCTTATAGATCCCCGTTCCCCTAAATAATGCTCCCCGTAGGTGCTTTTATTATTTTATAATTTGTGGGGATGGTTAGTTCGGGATTTGGAAGGGTTCGGGTTGAAATCAGAACACTTAGTTCCTTAATGTTGGCTAAATAAGGCTAAGTTTGACTTTGGTCAACGTTTTGAGTAAACGATCTCGAAATTGGGATTTTATGATTCCGATAGGTTTGTATAATGATTTTGGACTTGAGCGTACGTTCGGATCGGGTTTTGGATGACCCGGAAGTATTTCAGCGCTTAATAGTGAAAGTTGACTATTTGAAGGTTTTAAGTTTTTTAAATTTGGTTTGGAGTAGGTTTTGGTGTTATCAAGGTCCGTTTGGAATTTTGAGCCCAGGAATAGTTCCGTATGGTGATTTAAGACTTGCACGCAAAGTTTGGTGTCATTTTGAGTAGTTTAAGTATGTTTCGACGCGCTGGGAGTAAGTTGAAGAACTTGAAGTTCCTAAGTAGATTCAATTTGGTTTGAGGTGTGATTATTAGTTTTGATGTTGTTTTATGCGTTCCGAGGGTTCAAGCGAGTTCGTTTTATGATTTTAGACTTGTTGGTACGTTCGGACGGGGCCTCGGGGCCCCCAGATGCCATTCGGACGATGCGCGGATTGAGTTAAGACTCAAAAAGTGCTGCTGGTGAACCAATTCTGGTGGGCCCGCACTTGCGAGCTTTGGGCCATAGGTGTGAGCCCACAGGTGCGTGGGTTGGGTCGCAAAAGCGGATTTGGAATGTTTGGCCGTGAACCGCAGATGCGGGTTTTCGTTCGCACCTGCGAACACGCATGTGCGATTGGGTAGGACGTAGAAGCGGCTAAAGCCGCAGGAGTGGAACGCTCGCCGCATAAGCGGGACCACAAAGCGGAAATCTCGTCCGCAGAAGCGGCCCTCGCAGGGCTTGAGGAAATCCGCAGAAGCGGACCTATCACCACAGGTGCGGTACCGCAAATGCGGCAGAGGCACCGCAGGTGCGAAAACCACTGAAGGCAGAACTTCATTTAAGTTGGGGTTGAGCATTTGGGGTTCATTTATTGCACTTCTTGGGGCGATTTTGGAGCTGGTTAGAGAGGGATTTTCACTAGCTCTTTGAGTTAAGAAATTTCTATCTAATTTGAGTTAAATACATAGTTTATGGGTAGATTTTATCATGTAAATTAGTGAAAAATGTGGGTTTAGATGAAAAACCTAGATTTTGATAAAAATAAGATTTAACCACGAAAATGGTTATGGAATTAAGTGAAAATCATACATTTGAGTTAGTGAGGTTATGGGTAACAACTTTCTTCGAAAATTTTCGGAATCTGGGCACGTGGGCCCGGGGATAAATTTTAGGGATCCTTCAATTGGGGTTGGGTAATCACTCTAATGGTTAGAATATGAACTTTTGAACATATATTGATCGATTTTCACCACATTTGACTAGTTTCGGATTTTCGGCGCCGAGTTTGAGGCTGTAGAGTGGAAATTGAGGCCGGAAAGTGAGATTTGAGATAAGGTAAGTCTTTTGTCTAACCTTGTAAGAGGAAATTCTCCCCATAGGTAATTTAAATTATTATTTACTTCTAATTGTGGGGGCTGCGTACGCACGAGGTGACGAGAGTCCTTGCGTAGCTACTATTCATGCTAATGTCCGGGTAGTCTAGGACGCAAATCATGGATTACTTGAAATGTTGGTATCCTCTCTTCTTTTGGAACAGGCCGAACTCTTCGGCAGTAGATAGATGGATCTATGGTTCGTGCCACTCGACCCTCGTCAGTGTACACATTATTCTGGATCGGTCCGTACGACCTCGGCATGAATCGTGCTTAGTATAACTTGGTGCCTAACCATACCTTATATTATGTTGTGGTTTGAAATGTTACGATTTATAAAGAAAGTGATCTATCTGGGATCATTAAGAATTGTGGAAGAACTATTTGCTCCTGCTTGTTGATGAGTTATTATTATCACTTAAATTACTCATGTTATTTAGAAATTCTTTTATTCATATTGTTAGCCCATAGTAAGTGTTGAAGTCGACCCCCTCGTCACTACTTCTTCGAGGTTAGACTTGATACTTACGGGGTACATATTGCTTATGTACTCACGCTACACTTCTGCACTAACCGTGCAGGATCTGAGGCAGGTGCATATGGCGGTCCTACCGGCGCGCGTCCCAGATATCTCGAGGCCTTGTGGTGAGTTGCTTCCCGAGCTGTTCTGCAGTCCCTAGAGTCTCTCTTTTGTATTATATTCTGTCTACTCTATTTTGGACAATAGATAGAGTTTTGTATATTCTACTAGTTGCTCATAAACTTGTGATACCAGGTCTTGGAAATTATGCCAGTAGACACATGTTGATTTTGATTATCTATTTCCTCTCATTTACTCTTAAATTGTGTATTACTCACTTTTGTTAAAAGAAATAATCACGTGATTAGTTCACTATAGGCTTGCCTAGCGGTAACGTTGGGCGCCATCACGGCCTATAGGGAAAATTGGGTCGTGACAGAAACGAGGCAGAACAATTGGGCATTTTTGGCTATTAATGTTGGAGTTTTTCTCATCTTGAAAGTTTGGGATTGAGAGAATTCAAGGATGCACTTCAAATTTCTTCTATGAGGTAAGGTCTAAACCATAACCTAAGTATTTCACTTTGATTCATTCTCTTGGTTTAATCTTTAATCCATGATTTTAATTGAAAACCCAATTAATTCTTTAAATCAAGACCTAGGGTTATGTCCTAAATTTTAAAAATTGAAAATGAGTTAGATGCGTTTATTTCCCGATTCCATTTGGGGTCTTGTTCTTCTATATTAGGAGAATAACATACTCGAATTTGGCGAGCTTTGGAGGAGTATTTCGGGAGATATGGGATTTAATTGGTGTGTGTCACGACCCGGAATTCCTACCATCGGGACCGTGATGACGCCTAACATTTCACTTGCTAGGCAAGCACACGTTAGAGAATCATTAAACCAAATCCTTATTTCCATTCAGTAAATAACAATAATTAGCTAAGATAAAATATGATAAGTGCTGAATAATATAAAAATTGCCTTAACTACTACCACCCGAATCTGGAGTCACAATTCACGAGCATTCTAGAATTCACTACAAGCAATAGTCTGAGAAAAATACAATTGTTTGAATGAAAGAAACAGTAAAACAGAAAGGATAGACGGGGACTTCAAGGTCTGTGAATGCCGACAGATCTACCTTGAGTCTCCGGATAGCAGGTCCAATGGCTAAAATCTCGATCAACTTGAGCAAGTACCAAAATCTGCACAGAAAGTGCAGAGTGCAATATCAGTACAACCGACCATATGTACTGGTAAGTGTCGAGCCTAACCTCGACAAAGTAGTGACGAGGCTAAAGTAAGACACCTATAAATCAACCTGTGCAGTTTAACAATGTATATACAAATAACAGTAATGAAGAATTAGACAGGCGATATCGGGAGGGGGAAACATGCTGGGGGAAATACGAGATAAAGAACTACAACATAATGATAACTGGAACAACCAATATATTATGAATCAACAGGAACAAGGAAAAATGTACGACATCACCCTTCGTGATTTTACTCTCAATCTCACCACAAAATCAATAGAAACGACACGACATCACCCTTCGTGTATTAACTCTCATATCATGGTACGACATCACCCTTCGTGCATTAACACTCTCAATATGGCATGACATCACCCTTCGTGCATTAACACTCACAATATGGCACGGCATCACCATTCGTGCATTAACACTCTCCTTTACCATAATACAATGAACAATTAACAACAGGGAGATAGAATAACATGTACAAGCCTTACTTTAATATTTGGTTCCATAATATCAATCTCAACTTTGAAATAAATATTCAATCATCCCAGAAGATCCATAAACATGATAAGAACAATCCATTTGACAACACTAGTCTAAACACGTAGCAATTAGGCATAGGAAAGAGACAATATAAGAAAAACGGGAGAAAAACAGGGAAAAACAAGTAAGTTGGCGGCGCATAAGTACTCATCACCTCACATATATACCGTTCACATGAATTTCACATAACTAATAGTCTGGGGTTCCTAATTCCCTCAAGTCAAAGTTAGACACAATACTTACCTTGCTCCGAAGGCCACTTAATTCTAAATCACAGCTTTTCCTCTAGAATTCACCTCCAAACCACTCGTATCTATTCAAAAATAACTCAATAATATCAAATATTGCTAAAGGAATCATTTATATTGCATAAATTAAATTTCTCAAATTTTCCTCCAAAAAGTCAAAAAATCGACCCCGGGTCTGCTTGGTCAAAACCCGAGGTCCGGACCAAAATTTATTTACCCATTCACTCCCGAGCCCGAATATATAATTGGTTTTGGAATTCGACCTCAAATTGAGGTCTAAATCCCCAAATTTCCGAAATCCTTAGTTTCTACCCAAGCCCCTAATTCTACCATGAAAACTCTAGATTTTATGTTGATAATTCATGAAATGTAATGGGTAATTGAAAGAAAATGGTTTAGAATCACTTACCAACACTTTGGGGAAGAAATGGCTCTTGAAAAATCGCCTCTCACCGTTTGGTTTTTGAGAAAAATGAATTTTTGGGCTAAATCCCGTGTTTGGATTCTGTTAAGTGTTGGGCGACAGTGTGCATCGCGTTCGCGAGGCCACTATCGCATTCGCGAAGAGCATTGGCTGCCAAGCCTTCGCGTTCGCGAGACTTGGCTCACGTCCGCGATGGTTACCCCCCGACCTTCGCGTTTGCGAGACATTGCTCTCGTTCGCGATGAAGGAACGATCGACTCTTCCCTAGGTGTGCCTAACACTACGCGTTCGCGAGGAGCTGCTTGTGTTCGCGAAGGGTAACGTCCCCATCGCTTCGCACTCGCGAAGAAACAAACTCCAGCTGCCGAGTTTACTCTTCGCGTTCGCAAGAGTACCTTCGTGAACGCGAAGAAGGACATGCCAGAACACCTGCTGCAGCAAAATACCAGATTTTCAAAGTCCAAAACATCCAGTGGCATACCCGAAACTCACCCGAGCCCTCGGGGCTCCAAACCAAACATGCACACAAGTCTAAAAATATCATACGAACTTGCTCGCGCACTCAAATCGCCAAAATAACACCTAGAACTACCAATTTAGCACCAAATCAAATGAAATTCTCAAGAACACTTTAAAATTTTTATCTTCTCAACTGGACGTCCGAATCACGCCAAATCGACTCCGTTTCTCACCAAATTTCATAGACAAGTCTTAAATATTATAATGAACCAGTACCGGGCTCCGGAACTAAAATACAGACCCGGTACTAGCAATGCCCAATATCAATCAATTCTTAAAAATAATTAATTTTCAGACTTTAATTTTCTTCAAAAATTCATAACTCGAGCTGGGGACCTCCGAATTCGATTCCGGGCTAGGTCCTATAATTCGATACGGACTCACCGGGACCGTCAAAACACGGATTCAGGCCTGTTTACCAAAAATGTTGACCAAAGTCAACTAAAATTAACTTTTAAGGCAAAAATTCTTATTTTCATAAATTTTCAACATAAAAGTTTTCCGGAAACACACTCGGACTGTGCACGCAAATCGAGGAGGTTAAGAAATGAGATTCTTAAGGCTTAAGAGCGCAGAATCGATTTCTAAAATATAAGATGACCTTTTGGGTCATCACAGTGTGGGTTGGACTCTTGGGTTATGAATACCCAAGAGCGATGTTTTGGCAAATTGGTTGAGCTATCAGACTCCGATTGAGTCAGTTTACATTCGTGTGAGCTTGTATTGGTTCGGACTTCACTTTATTAAGCTTGGATTCGGAATCCAAGGCGGTCCCGATATTGACTTTTGTTGACTTTTTGGGGAAAATATAAAGATCATAGTTATATTTGTTGTAATTTCTTTCTCTTGCATTGTTTGATGTTATTAAGTCATTTTTGGTTAGATTTGATCCGTGTGTAGGCAAATTTTAGGGGAAAACCTATTTTAGAAGGTTGGTTGGCATAGTTGAGGTAAGTACGTTGCCTAACTTTGTGGTGGGTAAACTACCCCTTAGGATTTGGGTTGATTGTGCTATTTGTGTTATGTGAAAGCTGTGTATGCAAGGTGACGTGTGGGTACACGGGCTATATGTGGTATTTGACCGGTTTAGATTATCTAGACTCTTTCTATGCCTTTAATTGAATTGTCATAACATGTTATATCTCTCATTGTTAATCTACTCTTACATGCTCTATTTGACGTTGTTAGCACTTGCTCTACCTCTTACTTGTTATTTTGCTTTTATATGCTTTAGTTGAAGTTATTGCTTTCCTTATTGTCTTGTTAGCTCTTAATTGTTGAATCACTTTTAATTGAAGTTGTTATTTCGTGTAATATCTTCTTGTTGAGTTATTGGTGTTGAAGTTGTAATAGCCGTTATCACATTGAGGCGAAGTTATTAATTGTTGCAATACCATTTCTTGTTGAGCATTCCCATTCATTTTATTATTGTTGAAATTCTTGTACACATTGTGGTTGATCCATGGGCTATTTGTTATGGAAATATTGGTGTTGTTGACTTTGTGGCAAATTGTGGCATATGGGCACTTGTGGTGCGAGTTGTGATTGTGTTGTGATATTAATACGCATGCGGTGGTATAAAGCTAGGGGTTGATATGGATAAGGTGGGCTTGATACGCGTGTTGCTGGTAGGGGAACTATTTGAAGCTAAGCAGTGAGATAAGGTGGGCTAAAACGCGTGTAGCTATTTTCGAAAATATGATTTTCAAAACTGAATGTAAGACTCACACGGTGGTATAAGGAAAGCTTGTGATTGAAATTATGAAATGTGAATACGAGGCGGTACCTCGGTTGTGATTATTATTGTACATTCCATGTTGGAACAAGTTGTTGATTTGAACGGTCATTGTTCTTCCTTCAATCATTCATCCGCATGTTGATTGTATTTTGTTATTCGTTGTTATCTTGGTGTTGGAATGATTGTGGTTTCTTGTGTGAGTTATGCATTCTACATGATTTGCTACATTGCTTTAACATGCCAATATGTGCATCCGTTATAACTTGGTGAATTGATTGTCAATGTGAATTTAATTGCGTTGAGTCACTAATCATATTCTGTTGAGTTATTGGTAACATAATGGTTTTAATAAAAAAATTATTAACATACTTTATTCTATGTGCATGTTAAGATAGAACTCATTATCTCACTCGGTGCCTTATTATTCTAAATGGTTATCGCATTTTCACTATAATTGGGTTCTCAAATTATACTCATCACCTTATTAGATGTTTACCTTACTTAAAATTGTTATCATATTTTTCCTTAACAAATTTAATATTTAATTCATTAATTTAATGTCACAACCCAAATTTCCCTATAGGTCGTGATGATGTCCAACATCACCGCTAGGCAAGCCAATGGTGAACTAGCCATGTAATTATCCTTTTTAACATTTTAGAAATGGTCGATTGTTTTTATTAAATAAGTGAGAGTGAGAAAATCTAATTAAATAAAGTTTGAGCAATTATAAGGACAAGTGTGATGAAATAAATACTCAAACATCATCAAAGGTCTACTAGCATAATTTCAAGACCTGGTGTCACAAGTGTATGGGCTATTAGTAGAATATACAAAATACTAAACACTGTCTGAAGTAGAGTAGACAGAAAGTAAATACAAAAGAGAGATTTCAGGTGTTGAAGTACGGACTCGAAAGCAGCTCACCACTAAGTTTCAGAGTATCAGGTGTGCGTGCCGGGATGTCTACCAGATGCACCTGTCTCAGATCCTGCACGGTTAGTGTAGAAGTGTAGCATGAGTACATAAACAACATGTACCCAGTAAGTATCCAGTCTAACCTCGAATAAGTAGTGACGAGGGGTCGACATCGACACTTACTATGGGCCAATAATAAAATACAGGAATTATAAACAGATATGGAGCATGGAAATACTAATAATAACACCATAAGAAGCAATGAATAAATGGTTCCTTAACTGATGATAAAAACCCAAGAATTTCTCTAGCTAACACCTACTAACCCCGATTCAACTTCTATCATTAAATAAATTATAACCTCACAAGCCATGAAATAATATTAAGTGTAATCAGGTTCCGAGTATTATCACGTACAATTTATGCCGAGGTCATATGGCCCGATCCAAAATTATACCGTGTGCACTGCCGAGGGTCGAACGACACAAACTATAGATGCATCTATTAACCTGCCGAGGCGAACGACTCACTCCCATGAGAGTAGAGAAGTTTACCTCGCACGCGAAAGTACTTGTGACGCGAGTGGACATGTATTTATCAGAGCTATTATATATTCCTCAATTCTTCCCAAAAATAAGAAATCAAAATTGGGGAGTTTCAACCTTACAATCCCTAATCTCAGCTTTATTTTAGACAATTAATATGCATAATAAACATAACAGTACAATAAAGGCATGATATAAATCTAAGATTACCCGGACATCTCATGGAATATAGCTACGCACGGACTCTTATTACCTAGAGCTTACGTAGCTCCCCACCCAAGTAATTCACAATGAAAATACACCTAAGGAGATGAATTCCCTCTTACAAGGTTAAGCAAGAGACTTACCTCGTTCTCAAGCTCACTCCTGTTCCACAAATATGCTTTAAATCCTCAACTCGGGGCCAAACAATCCGGAACTAGTCAAATGTTATATAAATTAATTAGCACATGTTCAAAAGTTCATAATTTAGCTATTAGAATAATTACCCAACCCAAATTGGAAGATTCCTAAAATTCACACCCGGGACCACGTACCCGGATTCCGGAAATATTCGAAGATAATTGTTACCCATAACCTCAAGAACCCAAATATATAATTTTTACCCAATTCCCTAATCATTTTCGTGGTTAAATCCCATTTTTATCAAAACCTATGTTTTTCAACTAAACCCAAATTTTTCACAATTTTGCATGTTAAAATCTACCCATAATCTATGTATTTAACTTACATTGGATAGAAATTACTTACCTTCAATAGCTAGGTGAAAACCCTCTCTAATTAGCCAAAAAGGCCTAAGTCTTGTATTAAATGGACCCTTCTGCCTCCAGCGATTTCCGCTTCTGCAGAGAATAGGCCGCTATTGAGGCTCCGCATCTGCGGAAAGCATCATAGATACGGCTCTCCCCCAGCTGGCCTACCTCCGCATCTGCGGACAATGGCCTGGTTCTGCGAGCCCGTTTCTGCAGCGCACGTGCAGCACCTTCGTCCTTGCCCGATTCTGCGGTTTCCTTATTCGTACCTGCGCTTTCGCAAGTGTGGTCCATGCTACACTTCTGTGATCCCCGGGCAGCCCACGTTAGGCCGCTTCTGTGGTCGTTGGCTTGCTTTTGCGAGCTCGCACCTGCGGCTAGCCCTCCGCAGGTGCGATTGCACCAGAAGCTCTGCTGCTTCAGCCATTTCTCCACGTCCAAACGACTTCCGCGTGACATTCGAATGGCATCCGGGGACCCCGAGGCCTAGTCCAAACATAAAACGAGTTAGAAATCATAAAACGGACCTGCTCGACCTCACGAAACATGAAAAACAACACCAATACTAAGAATCACACCCCAAACCAAAGCGAATCAACTTATGAACTTCACGTTCTTCCAACTTGCTTCAAACGCGTCGAATCATACTTAAACTATTCGGAATGATACCAAATTTTTCGTGCAAGTATTAAATCATCATACGGAACTATTTCCGGGCTCGGAATCCCAAACGGACCTCGATAACACCAAAATCTACTCTAAACTAAATTTAAAGAACTGTAAAACCTTCAATAAGCCAAATTTCAACTTTAGGTGCCAAAACGCTCCCGGGTCATTCAAAACCCGATCCGAACACACGCCTAAGTCCAAAATCATCATACTAACCTATTGAGACTGTCAAATCCCGGTTTCGGGGTCGTTTACTAGAAATGTTAATCCAAGTTAAATTTAACCCTTTAAAAACTAATATTAAGGAACTAAGTGTTTCGTTTTCAACCCGAACCTTCCAAACCCGAACTAACCATCCCCGCAAGTCACAAAATAGCAAAAGCATATATGGGGAGTCTTATTTAGGGGAACGAGGATCTAGAAAGCAAAATGACTGGTCAGGTCGTAACATTTAACTTATGTTTTGCTTTGTTTAAAAATGATACTTTTACTCAATTTTATTAATTTCTAAACTAAACTCATCTTATACTCTGTTTCATATAAATTGTATATTATTTTACTTTACTTGATTTGTAAAATAAACTCATTATTTAATTTGACACCTTACTTTATTCAAGATTGTTATTATGTTTATGGTGTTTAAATATATCTTTCATTCGTCTAAATTAATATTTATCAATATTACAAAGTACATGGTAGCAAACGGGCTTTGCCGTGCGAAGGTGATTGTAATTTTGGCCACGAGGTGCCATATGTGTAAGATTTAGAAATTGTGGTCCCTGACTTGTGGTTTATGAGGTGTGGTTAAGGCTGGCAAGTGGGCTAGTCCAGGCCCGGGACCGGCCCATGACCGTTAAGACCAGATTTAGTGGGCCTTGGCCGGTCTCGTAGGCCAGTCCTATGCTTTGGGCTCGCCAGGACCGGGACCATTTGGCCCGCCTGGGCCCGGGACCGGCCCGGTCCCTTTGCGGGCCAAACAGTCCCAAGGGTCAACTTTAAAAAAAACCTTTAAATTTAAAAAATAGCCGTTTAAATTTATATATATATGTGTGAGTATGCATTTTTTTAATTAGTTATATATGTGTGTATGTGTTATTTTAATTACTTATAATAAAATAATAATATAACCCCTTTATTCTCCATTACTTCTTGTCCCCTTTATATAATAATATAATAAAATAACCCCTTTATTCTCCATTACTTTTTGCCCCCTTTATATAATAATAAAATAAGATAACCCATATTTAATTTTTTTTTTAAAAACTCTGGTGGGCCCACTTAGCCCATTTAGCCCGCGGGCCGAGACCGTTTATCCCGGGACCAAACAGTCCCGGTCTCGGTCCCGGGTCGATCCCTACAAAAAGACCGTTTGGCCCATTTAATTTGGGACCGGGCCCGAGACCGTTTGGACCGGCCCACTTGGCCCATTTAGGCCCGGGACCGGCCCACTTGCCACCCTTAGGTGTGGTGCCTCGGGGTAATTCTTGTCATAAGTCCATATGTTGGGAGCGATTTGATTATTTGAGTTGTCATCTGTTTTTCATATTTGAGTTCATTTACATCTCATCGGTGTTCTGATTATGTGTTTCTTTATTACTCGTTTACTACTTGCTGCCATTTATGTTTCTATTACTTCATTGTTGGTTATAAATCAATAATTTTTCCGTCGTTGGTCTTACATTGATATTTTTTCCATTGTTAGCTTATGTATATCTTGAACAAGTTTCTATGTCTAGTAGGTGTCTTGACCTGGCCTCGTCACTACTCCACCGAGGTTAGGCTTGATACTTACTGGGTACCGTTGTGGTATACTCATTCTACGCTCCTGCATATTTTTGTGCAGATCCAGGTATTCTGATTGTGTTATTGAGAGTTATGTTTGCACGACGGGAGACTTCAAGGTATACTTGCTTGACGTTCGCTGGCCTTGGAGTCACCATCTTACTTCATTACGATACTGTTAAATTGTAATTCAAAATAATATTGTGTTTAGAAATTCTAGTGTGTTTTAGTAGTGCTTATGACTCCGTACTACCGATTTTGGGAAATGTATAACTATTGGCCACTGGCGGTTATGTATTTCATTTAATGGTTTATGATAAATAATTTAATAGTTCAATTCTGTTATTAAATCAGCATGTGTTAGTCTTACCTAGTCTTGGAGACTAGATGCCATCACGACATCCTAAGGTGGAAAATTGGGATTGTGACAAGTTGGTATCAGAGCTCTAGGTTCATAGGTAGTACAAGTCATAAGCAAGTTTAGTAAAGTCTTGCTGATCAATACAGAGACGTCTGTACTTATCTTCAAGAAGCTATAGAACTATTAGGAAATTCTACTCCTTTCATTCCTTATCGTGCGACATTGATTCAGCTTGAAGCATATATGTTATATCCCTTTACATCCACTCGTATATGATGTTGCGCGCTTGGTATCAACTATGCTCCGACGGTTTGTAATGCTGTGGATGGGCTACGAGGGGGCCATGGATGCTCGATCATTGTCTCGAGGTATTTTCCAGACTAAGGATGCAGACGTGTTGGTAGATCATAAGTTGTTCAATTGTGGGATGCAACTGGTTTGTGTATCTGATTGGTGCTGTACGAGCTTATGAAGGTTGGTAATGTGGATCATCGGATATTGTACCCAATGACTCTGCGCTAAGTGGGGGAGTCTACTATTGACGATCAGGTTGCATGGGCAAGTGTCATATCAGTCTTGAGTCTGAGGTATATATGGAGTGTTGAGGGGTTCCCCGTAAGTATACATGACTAAGATTTGAGATTTTCATGGGATTATGCAGGAACTTGCGGTATATCTGTATCATTGCTAAATCTACATTCCAGAATCAGCAAGGTTATAAAAACATCTTCAGATTCACAGAAGGTCTCTTCAGAGTGGGTATCTCAGTTGCATCATCGTTGGGTGCTCCAGAGGAAATATAGCAGTTTATGGGCTTTCGGATGATGTGGTTCATGCTAGGGTCTTCCGCAGCGAGATTTGACTTAGGATCATTGTGTAACAACAAGGAAAAGTGTTGACATGATGACAAGTTGAGGAGGATTAGAAGAAATGGGTTAGCTCGGTGGTGTTGGGTCAACATAGCAACAAAGGTAACTGGTTCTTTTGGTGTGATAATGCTTCACCAGCATTTTGTGGCAATACTCTTGGGTTTGACGACTTGCGTGACTTGGTTGAGTTGGAGAAGTCCAGTTCAGATGGCTTAGTGATGTGCGGACTGGCCTCCAAGAGTTCTTGATAGTGTCGACCACTAATTGTGCTAGATGTCTGCTACCGGCATAAGGAACGTTTTGTGTGTTATGATTTTTGCCTGGATGGGGTCACGAGTTCTAGACAACATGGACAATTTCAGATGTTTAGAAGAATGCTAGCATTATTTGATACCACCTAAGAAGGGTGCGCACTCCAGAAGGCGCACTGTATTTCGACTTGCGGATGCCTGACTGGTAGTACGGTAATCGCCTGGTTGATCGACTGCTGATGTACAAATTTTGCTTTGTGGCACAAAAGAATTATAGAAGTACTTCTCGTGGGCTGACCGTATGCGAGGAATGTGTCAGTTATTTGAGTAGTGTAGTTATGATCGGATATGGAGATTCTAGTATTCTAGGGATTTGAAGACTAAGAGGGTTCTCGAGACAGATTGTTCCATGGTTGTGAACGGTGAAGATATGTTAAGAGGTTGACAACTGATGGTATGTAATATAGATATGTTATTGTGGGCTTTTCGGAGGCTATCTACCTACTTCAAAAGGATAGGAATTGATTTGGAGGCTACTAGTAGGTCTAATAAGGATGTGTGTTCTAAATCGAGTCAGCTTTATCTACTCAACACAGTTATTATGGAGGGGTATATTATTGGTTAGGGTGGATCACATTCGTGTTCTGATATATCTCATGTGTTACTCTCCTATGTTGTTATGGGTTGTGATTTGTTGGTTATCAGCACACCGATGTGATTATGTTTGGGCTTTGTAGTGAATTTCGAGTGAGATTGCTCATGGGGTGTTGAATGTTTGATTGTGCCTTGTTTATGGTCATCCTGTTTTTGGTATATAGTGATATACATATCTCCATAGTTATGGTCATGCGTTTCATGTGTTTGATGTTGATATGCTTATGGTTGTTGATTGTGAGTATCATGGCACGATGCATTCCAGGTGGGCTGGTGTCAGATTAGGTCATGCATCGCAGTGGTGTTATGCTAGGATATGATCCTTTGTGATTATTTCATATGTTATGTTTCCCTTGTGTGGTAGATTGATAACATTGCGCGTGGTGGTATCTGTTGAGCTTGTGGGATGGCTTCTTTATTTCCATTCTCTTTCCATCATTGAGTATATTTGAGTTGTTGTTTGTTGGTGCACGTATTGCATGGTATGTGGCTCTAAGTAGGACTTGTGTGACAGGTCGGTCGAGTAGCTTGTACTGGATGAGGTGAGGTTATTGGGCCTAAAATGAGTGCAATCGGATTTGATTAAGGTATGTTTGCAAGAATTGTGTCACTAGTCAGCTTAGATTTTGGCTATGGTTCTTATCGGGAATGAGAGCTCCACGACTTGTTGATTTGATGGATGGTTATGAGTTTCTATATATTTATTTCACCATTGGTATTGTACGAAGGTTCCAAACAAGGTTTTAGTTGGTATGAGGTTTATTACCCATGTCGGGTTGGTTATCAAGCAGCTATTGCGGTCGAAAGTTTTTGCTATATGTATTTGAGTTATGTGGTATATCATGTGATTACGTCTTGAGATATGGTTATGCATTGATACAGCCTGTTCAGAGTTATACAGTGCATATATGCAAGAATCAAGTCATATAATGAGTTTCGGATATTGGGGATTTGGGTTTTAAGGTTTATGGACTAAGGTTGAAGTAAGGATCCTCTGTTAGGTGGTGTTGTTGGGCTTATATGGATTGGGGTGACATGGGATCACCCATAATTATGTGTATGGCGAGGTTATATGGAGATTTGATGGCTTTGGAATGACTCTTGGCACGTTCGAGGACGAACGTATGTTTAAGCGGGGGAGAATGTAATGAACCGACCGGTCATTTTGAGACTTTTAGTAGCTTCATATTATGTATTATGACTTGTGTGTATGGTTGGTTTCGATTTTTGAGCGGTTCGGGATTGATTTGGAAAAATGATTCTCGTTTTAGAAACTTTAAGTTGGAAGAGTTGACCTAGGTTTGAATTTTGGGTAAACGGACTCGGAACTGGGCTTTAATTATTCTAATAAGTTTGTATGATGATTTTGGACATGTCCACAAATTTTGGTTAAATTTCGATGAGTTTTGGATAAGTTTGGATTGTATGGTGGTTGTTTTCGGTTTCGATGTTGATTTGAGCATAAAGGTTACCATATTGCGCAAACGATATTTGATTCGTGTTTTGACTAAACCATTATATCCGCATCGTAATTTTGAAACCATAGCAACTGAAATCATAGTTTTGACATTGTATGAGGAATTTATGGTCATTTTACTAAGAATTGGGTTGCCAGATTTTTTAGATTAATTACGCAATTGCCACTGAATTCGTATTTAAAAATCTGCATTATTTTTAAATATTGAAACCAACATATCTCCTTTATTATAAGGTCAAATTGAGTGATTTAAAAGCCTAACTTTAATGGAATTTCACGAGAAATCTATTGGAGGCATCAAATACCTGGATCTGTACAAAAATGGATCTGTACAAAAATGTGCAGAAGTGTAGTATGAGTACACCACGGTCAGTATCCAGTAAGTATCAAGACTAACCTCGGTAGAGTGGTGACGAGGTACAAGTCAATACACCTACTAGATATAATAACTTGTGTAGTATATCAGTATAAAGCTAATAATGGAAGCAAGAATCAACAAATGGCAACAAGGAACAAACATGTGATAAAAGCAGTAAGTATTTAGAACACCGTTAAAGTACTAGTGAAAACAAATAAGAAAAACAAGTGACAACCACATAATCAAGACGTTCTAACACAAGGTTTACGACAGAATTGCCCCGAGATACCATCGCTCATAGCCACAAGACACGAGTCCCAAATCAAAAATCATATACACATGGCACCTCGTGCCCACTTTATCAATCACAACCGCACAGACAACTCATGTGTTGCACGGACAACTCATGTGCTACTTTTATGGTGCAGGTGGAGCGACAACTGGAGCAGCAACCATGGTCCGCGAACCCTGTGGACCCCATGGAATCTGTGGAGCCGGTGCCGTCTATAGAGGTGCACCCCTCCTGAGTCTGGGGCAGTCCCTCACCATATGCCTGGTATCACCACACTCAAAACAAGCTCTCTATGGGCATGGCTGCTAAAACTAACTCTGGCCTAATCGGCTAAACTGACCGCTGAAGGCACCCTACGCAGGAGGTACACTGGAAAGTGGCAGTGCATAATGGGCAACCTGAGAATTCGGAATAGCCGGAGCACTGCTAGTGACTGGAAGTGCTAAATGAACTGGTCGACTCGCATATCCTTTGCCATGACGGGATAAAACTGGAGCGCGGGCACCACTATATCCTCCAGAATCTTGAGGCATCTTGGATTCCCTTTCCTTCCTCTCCTGGCCCTACTTACCCTCCATCCTCTGAGCGATCTTTACAACCTGCTGAATTGGAGAATCCATCTCCAACTCTCGAGCCACACTGAATCTAAGACCATAACTGAGTTGAATCTGCAAACTCGCTCTCTGGCTGTAGAAACTAAGGCAGGTGCATGTCGAGACAACTCACTAAATCTAATGACATACTCTGACACTGACATGGTCCCTGGCGTAGCTACTCAAATTCTGTGCATCATGTATCCCGGTGGGTCTCGGGAATAAACTCTCTCAAAAATAGCTCTGAAAATTGAGCCCAAGTGAATGGGACGGCATCAGCTGGCCTACCCTCTTCATAAGCCTACCACCACCTATATGCTGCTCTCAATAGCTGAAATGTAGTAAAGGCTACTTCGCTCACCTCCACAATACCCATGGTGCGTAGAATACAGTGGCACTTTCTAGAAAACCTTGTGCATCCTTAGTAACTAAGTCACTGAAAGTAGGAGGGTCATACTTCTTGAACCTCTCAAGTCTCGTCTTCTCCTCCTCAGATGCCTCTGGCCTGACCTCAGGTTGAACCGAAATAACAGGTTGTGCTGGCATAGCTCCTGGAACCTGATCAACATGGACCCGCTGCTCTAGAGTACGGGCTGCGGGAGTCTTAGATCCTCCCCCAGCTTGAGAAGTAGCTTGAGAAACCGGGATCAATCCTTCCTGAGCTAAAGTAACGAACACGATCAAGAAGTGTGTTAATATCTCCTGGAGTGCAGGGGTAGTAACAGGCGCCTTGGGTACCTTACTCAACTGAGTACCAACGTAACGTATCTTTATTATTACATCATCATATACATGTGACATACGGGCCTAATAAGCCAACATGATCATTTATAAACTCAAAACATAGGCCGATAAAGCTGTACAATCTTTCACGCACACGACATATGTCTACAAGCCTCTAAGAGTACATAAATATTATAAAGGTCGAAACAGAGCCCCGCCATACCAAACCATATACATCTAAATCATACTGACCAAACAAGTAACTCCGGAGCAAATGGAATGCACCAATATCTTCTGCTGAGCTGATCGCCTACTTGGAGGACTCTCGACCTGTCTATCGAGACCTGCGAGCATGAAACGCAACATCTCCAGGCAAAAGGGATGTCAGTGCAAATAATGTACCGAGTATGTAAGGAATGAAAATCAGTAAATAATAGACATAAGAGAAACATGGAGTAAAAGACTCGACATGTGCGTCTGCATAGCTCTGTGAATCATTTCATCTTTGTAATGTCATGCATATGCATATAAATGTCATACAATGCATAGGTATATGTGTTCATAATATCATCAAGCCTTTGAGGGCATCCTATCATATCATTTCGGCCACTGTGGGCAAATCATCAACGTATACCAGCTGATCAGGTAGTGGTGCATATATAACGCCATAACCTTTTTTCATATCCCATATACATATAATATACATATATACGTGCATATAATGCCGTCTGGTCATGGGTCAATGTATATGTATAAATGCATGAAATGCATAAGAAATACGTTAATAATATTTTCTCGGAATGACATAAAAATAATATGGCTTAAGAAATACGTTAATAAGATTTTCTTGAAATGTCATAAAAATAATATGCCTGTCGGATCAATTTTATCAAATACGTATTTTTCTGAGACCCATGAACAGAAGATATAATAATAATTCACATGGAGAATTAAGAATATAGACACCCCTAATATTTCTATGAAAAAAGTCATTTATGGAAACTGTGCATTTGCTCGTTTCTTACAGTATCATTTGGGTCATGCCAAAAAGAAAGAAGGGATAGCCTTAACATACCTGAGCCGATTCTCTTGACAATTCCTCTAATACACGTTAATTGTGATAAAACACGGAACAAGTCGAATGAAAAGCTCGAAGCAATCACGTTGCTTATGCAAAGAAAATCTTAGCCAAAACCTTTCCTTAAGAATGTTGCAAAAAACGTTGCTATTTGGAAAGTGAATTAAAGTTGCTATGTTTCTTGGATTAGAAAGTGATTTGGATGGTAACGTTTCTATATGTTTGGCTGAAGCTTTCTTGTTATTGTAGAGATTTACAAAATGATGTAGAAAGGATTTCTTAACCTTTGGGAGTGGGCCCCACTTGATGGCTTAGTTGGCCAATAATTTCTTCAAATTTTTCCACATATCATGTGACATTAAGAGTTATTAATTTGAACATAATTGGCTGCCACGTTTCTTGTAACGCCCCAGCCGGTCATTTTGAGTATTATAACCCCGTTTCCCCATTTACTACTCAATTTATGCTTTACATTTTTTATGTGACATGCCGGGGGTAATTGGTTTGGGTCCGGTGAGGTTTTTGAATGATTTGGAACACCTAGTTCCAAGGTTTCGAAATTCTGTTAAAAAGGTTGACCAGATGTTGACGTATGTGTAGTGACCCGGAGAAGTTTTGCTAAGAAAATTAAGGTTTTGTGGTGTCGAGGTAGATCAATTAGTACAAAGGTTGTAGAAATATCTCCAGGAGGCTCTCAGTTCGCGGTACTCTATTCATCCGGGTGCCGCAAAGATGTATCAGGACTTGAAACAACATTACTGGCGGAGGAGAATAAAGAAGAACATAGTAGAGTATGTGGCTCGATGTCTGAATTGCCAGCAGATAAAATATGAGGATCAGCGACCAGGTGGATTGTTTTAGAAGTTAGAGATTCCGGAGTGGAAATGGGAGCAGATCACTATGGATTTCGTTGTTGGACTCCCACAGACTCAGCAGAGGTTTGATGCAGTTTGGGTAATTGTGGATAGGCTGACCAAGTCGGTTCATTTTATTCCTGTGATGACTACCTATTCTTCCGAGCAGCTAGCTCGAATCTACATCCGTGAGATTGTCAGGATTCATGGCATACCAGTATCTATTATCTCTTACCGGGGTACGCAATTTACATCATGGTTTTGGAGAGCTGTACAACATGAATTAGGTACCAGGGTTGAGTTGAACACAACATTTAACCCTCAAACGGACGAGCAGTCCGAGCGCACTATTCAGATATTAGAGGATATGCTCTGTGAGTGTGTGATAGATTTTGGGGGTTCTTGGGACCAGCTCTTGCCACTTGCAGAGTTTGCTTACAACAATAGTTATCAGTCCAGCATTCAGATGGCACCATATGAGGCTCTGTACGGTAGGCGGTGTCGGTCCCCAATGGGTTGGTTCGAGCCCGGCGAGGCCAGATTATTGGTTACGGACTTGGTTAAGGATGCCTTGGCAAAGGTGAAGGTGATTTAGGATAGACTTCGCACAGCCCAGTCCAGACAGAAGAGTTGTGTGGATTGGAAGGTTCGCGAGGTGGCATTCATGATTGGAGAGCGAGTCTTGCTTCGGGTTTCGCCTATGAAGGGCGTTATGAGGTTCGGGAGGAAGGGCAAGTTGAGCCCTCGGTATATTGGGCCTTTTGAGATACTTAAGAAAATTGGAGAGGTGACTTATGAACTTGCTTTTCCACCTAGTCTATCAGGTGTTCATCCAGTGTTCCATGTATCCATACTCCAAAAGTATGTCAGAGATTCGTCTCATATTCTGGATTTCAGTACAGTGCAACTGGACGGTAATTTGACTTATGATGTAGAGCCGGTGGCTATTTTAGACCGGCAGGTTCGAAAGTTGAGGTCCAAGAACATAGCATCAGTGAAGGTGCAGTATAGAGGCCGCCAGTCAGAGAAGCTACTTGGGAGATTGAGCAGGAGATGCGGAGTAAATACCCACACTTATTTGAGACTCTAGGTATTATTATAAACTCGTTCGAGGATGAACATTTGTTTAAGAGGGGGAGTATGCTTTACATTTGTTATGTGACTTGCCGGGGGTAATTGGTTTGGGTCTGGTGAGGATTTTGAATGATTTGGAACACCTAGTTCCAAGGTTTCGAAATTCAGTTGAAAAGGTTGACAAGATGTTGACATATGTGTAGTGACCCGGAGAATTTTTGCTAAGGAAATTAAGGTTTTGTGGTGTCGAGGTAGATCAATTAGTACAAAGGTTGTAGAAATTTCTCCAGGAGGCTCATAGTTCGCGGTACTCTATTCATCTGGGTGCCGTAAAGATGTATCAGGACTTGAAACAATATTACTGGTAGAGGAGAATGAAGAAGAACATAGTAGAGTATGTGGCTCGATGTCTGAATTGCCAGCAGGTAAAATATGAGCATCAACGACCAGGTGGATTGTTTCAAAAGTTAGAGATTCCGGAGTGGAAATGGGAGCGGATCAATATGGATTTCGTTGTTGGACTCCCACGGACTCAGCAGAGGTTTGATGTAGTTTGGGTGATTATGGATAGGCTGACCAAGTCGGTTCATTTCATTCCTGTTACGACTACCTATTCTTCCGAGCAGCAAGCTCAAATCTACATCCGTGAGATCGTCAGCTAGCTCAGACTTTTTGGATTGAACAATGCACTGGGAAGTAAAGGAAAATTTTTGGCAGAATCCGTTCCGGAGCTTCATTTTTCTTATTTTATAAACCCGACCTCATTCTTATAAAACACTATTGGGGGTAATTTTGAAGGGTTTCATTTGATATTTTAGAGAGAGGTGAGAGCATTTTAGAGAGATAAAGTAAAGACTTAGTCATTTATCCATCAATTTCTTATTCAAGGTTTGAAGATTTCACAAGGATCTTGCTAGGGCTTCAAAGAGGTAAGAATTTCTTTCCTCAATTCTTCAATTTCGGGTTTGGATTAAAGAAGGGTGATTTATAGTATGATTCTTGGGTGTAAGAGTATTATTTATACATACCAATAAGGTTATGGAAAGATTGTTAGGTTCAATTGGGTAAAGATTGGGTCGAAAATGGTAGAAATCTTCATAGACTTTAATTGAAGATTTGAGGCTCGAGTTGATGTCGGATTTTGGTAAAATTTGTATAGTTGGACTCGTAGTTGGATGGGCGTTCATATTTTATAACTTTTGTCGGGTTCCGAGACGTGGGGCCCACAGGCAATTTTGAGTTAATTTCGGAATTTTCGTTAAAATGTTGATTTCGTTAATTAGATGAGTCTATTATTGTTGTATTTATGATATGTAATTGCTTTTGGCTAGATTTGGGCCATTCGGAGCCGGATATTCGTGGGAAAGGCATTGTGACCGATTGATTGAGTTTGGTTCGAGGTAAGTGGCTTGCCTAACTTTGCGTGAGGGAAATCCCCTTAATATTTGGAACTATTGTGCTATGTGAGCGCCGTGTACATGAGGTGACGAGTACGTACATAGGCTAGTTGTGGTAAAACCCGATTTTCTTACCGAGCAGCAACATGTTTTCCTGTTATTTTGAGTTATACCATTTTAATGAATACTAATCTATTTTTATTCTTAATTGAGTTATTCCAATATGTGTAGCTATCATGTTTAGTCTAATACAACATGTCTACGTGTCTTAATTGTTTATGTGAATTATGTGCAGCATGCTTAGTGAATTTCCTGGTTCTTCCCTGACTGGTACTTAGTCTAAATTGTAAATATTTCGTGATGTAGTTGTATTTCTATCATTCGCGCTGCATATTTACTTTGGGACTACAGAACGGTATTCCGGGAGATCCCCCTATCTTTAATATTTACTTTGGGACTACGAAACGGTATTCCGGGAGATCCCCCTACACATTTACGTTTGGGACTACGAGACGGTATCTCGGGAGATCCCCTGTTGTGTTTCTGTGTACTGAGCTGTTACCTTCTATGATTCTATTGTTGTTAAATTTCAGCCTTTATTTTATTGCGGCATTAAACTCTATATTGTTTTATTATATATTTACCAGTAGGGCCCTGACCTGACCTCGTCACTACTCGACCGAGGTTAGGCTTGGCACTTACTGGGTATTGATTGTGGTGTACTCATGCTACTCTCTGCACATATTTTTTTCGTGTGCAGATCTAGGTACACTTTATCAGCCACACTATCAGTGAGTCGGGACAACTTCTTCAAGGTATATTTGTAGCGTCCGTAGATCTCGGAGTCCCCTTCTACTCTTTCTCATGCCCATCATCTTCTGTATTTTTCCTTGTTAGACTCTGACGTATAGAGACACTAGAATTGTTTTTCCTTCTGTAGTTTGTGATTCACGATATTCCGGGTTTTGGGATTTATTGTGTATTTTTGAATAGTTGGTTAAATTTATATTTTTAATTCATTATTCCTCAAAATATTAGGCTTACCTAGTTGTAGAGACTAGGTGCCGTCACGACGTCACACAGAGGGGAAATTGGACCGTGACATTTCTACACCTTGAGCTCATCCAAAGACCTTAGTTAATTATCCACAATTCCTTAATCAACTTATTAATCTTCCATTAACCAATAATTAATCAATTACCCACATAATTAAGAATTATCTCAAATTACTTAAAATACTACTCACTTTTAACATACCTTATACACCTTACTATCATGGCCATGGGGTACCTTGTATGGTACTAGTCCATAAATACCGGGTATTTTAGCTCGGGCCGTATTTTATCCCAAAATGTCAAGCCTCGACGAAATTCATTTTCTTCAACTTTCTTACCCTCTCAACTTCACGAATTTACTCATCACTTGTTTGAAATAACATAATGCTTATAATCTCAAAATAATCCAATTCCCGAACTTACGTTGATTAACTTATGACGAAACTTTAACGTACGAAAATACAGGATGTAATATCTCATTTCCGAGCTTTCACCAATTTGCTTATGGCATACTTTTACGTACGAAAATATGGGGTGTAACATCATTCCCCCCTTTGGAACATTCGTTCTCGAATGTTGATTGATGACCTTATCATTCTCATAACCCATAACTCTTGCGAATACTTTAATACTCTTCTTGCCATTTAGACAACTGTTCTGTGAATGAATCCCAAAGGCCAGGCATTCCCCCCTTTAAGCCTCTTTCTCACAACACGACTTGTAGTCGAAATTCTTCTAATCTCGTAACTGTTGCTACCTTTTATCATGCAGCCTTTACGACTCTAACTTTGTATGTGCTCCTATGCGACTCTTCTCTTCTCTTTCCTCAAGCTTTTAGCCAATCTATAGACTTCACTTTGTGAACGTATAAGAATTATGTCAAGCTGTCCGTCTGGGCGTCATTAGCTTTACTACATCTAAGTAGGCCATACTATACCATAATTCTTACTTCGATTTATCGTTGCGGAGGTCTGCTATCAAATTCCAGCTTACTCTTGTTGCTTATCCATATGTATAAATCTAAGTACTTTAATGCTTCCTCGTTACTATTCATCTTAAGAATGACGACCTAATCTCAACTCATACTTTGTGACTTTTGTCCATCCATTATGATTTACCTCAATATTGATCTACAATATACCACTGATAACTTGAAACTTCTTACGTAAAACCTTGCCACTAGGGCTTACGTTGCATCGAGGAATATTTGAAGTTATTTCCATAATCATATTTCATAGTATCTCGATGTGATTCACCTTATGGGGGTATTTTGATCTCGTGCCATCCGCGAAATCTTTTTTCCTTCTCCTTTTTTTTTTCTTCAAATCATTATTCAATCGAAGGCCCAAACGTTATCTTTTATCCGTCACAATTACACCTTCATTTCACTACCAGGGCAGCATTCCATCTCTTCTAAATGCTACTAGTCTTAGACTCCTTTGAGTTAATTCAGGCTATACTGAGCCTTCTATTACTTAGAGAACCCATCAGCTCTCTTGTTTTCATGGGCTTAGTCCCGAGAACTTATTCATTCTCATCACCTTCTCACTCACCCTTTCTTGTTCTTACTCTTGTCTTCCTAAAATCTTGTCGCTCTATCATACTTTAGCTTGCGACCTACATATATCTATTTATACTGCTCGCAATGTTGCTTGCACCATAGATTTCCTTGTATTATTCTGAACATCAAGCGAGACATCTCATCGTCTCTAACTCTTCTTTACTCTCTTGGCTAGATCTCTCGGTACCTAGAAACCATAGGCTGGAAAATATACCATTGACAATGCTGCTATCATTCCTGGATACTGAATCCCCGTGCTTCTAGCCTTCTATCCGAAGTATGGACTATTCACATCTTTCTGCATTTGAGTATCTCGTGCGTTGTTCACCTTTACCTTACTTACCTTAAAATCTCGCATCACATCTTGCATCTCTTTCATAACCTCTCTTCCACATAGGTATGATTCACATCCACAACTTGGAGCTTTATTATAATACTACAATCCGGTGGGAGCTTCATACTGACTTCTTATGAGGCTGTTACTTTTCTAACTGGCTTTATCGTAGAGTTGTTATAGACTATGGCTGTTGTACTATCTCTCTTGTACCTCTGATATTAAGGCTGGTCCTGCAATGTTCTCGATCATGATTTCTATAATTTTCTAGGTCCAATAATCAGACTCCTGATTTACTTAGTTGATGTAATCTTTAGTTTCCTCTTCCCTTTGATCAACCTTCGGGTAGGCTTAAGCTATCTTCCGATCTGTGGCTCATGGTATTAGCTATTACTTTAGTCCTTCATGGACACTATAAAATATCCAGGATATAATCTTCTAACAATTCAATTCTTTGTCTATGACCTGGACTCAATTCTTCATTTTAACTTATATTGGAGTCTTCTACGGCTGTATGATTGTCAACATATATGTATACTCCGAAATTGCAAGTGCATTCATAACGTAACCAACTCTGGATCATTGCTCGAATAGTTCCTTTCGTTCCTTCTCAACTTTCTTTAAATGTAAGCTATTACTTTTCCTAGTCTTCTACCTCCTTGTTGCGTGCATACTTAGCTTATCTTAGTTCCCGCGTATGCCGGAATTTTCGTGCAACTCATATGATCTCGAATATTACTTTTGACTTTACTTCCCGTTCGTTAGCCACGGTAGGTGCCACTTTTTTATAGCTTGCATACAATGTTGTAGTGAGACTGTTTTTACATGACCCTTATTTTTACTCCTTCGAGTAATCATGTTTAGGTTGACCTTATTCCTTATTTCCTTAGTTAGTCTTTCGTTGTAGTACTTAGGGAAGACCTTCTAACTCTTATAAAGCTGCGAGCTTATTACATCGCATACTCGATGGAATTCTTGATGTTTGTACTCACCTATAATTATCCGTAGTTCTTACCTCCATGCCCTTGTGCTTGTAGGGTTGCTTCTGAACTAATATTTTGACTGTCTTTCCAGTGGCACTCTCTTTTATTTCCATAACATTCATACGATACCTTTAACTACCCCAACTTTTATCTGAATATTTTTCAAGTATTACAATGACATTACTGCGAGGCTGAATTTACTATATTGGGTTTTACCATATTTATCCTACACGATCTGCTGACTCATCTGTAACCTCCTATTTATCCATAACTAGGTTCTTCCCGAATCAACTACCAACTACTCGTTGGCCCATTCTCATATCAATGTTCTGCGTAATCTTTCTTAGTTTATTTCCTTTGTCTTAACTTACCTTTCGCACTGGCTTCTTATTTATCAATAACATCCCAGGCAGGAACCCTTACTGCCTTTCCTTAACATCGTGTTTGTATAATGTTCTGGAATCGTAGCATAGCTTTAGGATTTGGATAAGTGCAATTTCATCCCTTTCTTATTTTTGTCGCATTCTTCTTTTACCATTCCATAGTTACTAGAACCACTTAATTCTGACTTAATATCACGTCACTCCATATTCCCCCCTTTAGGGGAGTACTAAGAGTTGGAGCTACGACAATCTTCCTATTGATGTTCTACCTCTTCATTTTTGGCGTCATTTCACATCATCGATGACCCTTACTCTCCTTGCGGTAATCCTTCTGTACTAAGGATAACGAAATTCCTTACTCGCATGGTGACAATTACCATAACTGGCACATACAGTCTTTTAAGCTTAACTTTGCACACATTGCTTACTTTAAGGAAGCGTCTTCCTAAATGACCATTTTCTTAATTTCTCATGAATCTTCTTCTGTTGTCCATTCTATTATTGCCGGTACGAAATCTGAAATTCTCATGATGTCGACCATTATCAAATCACTAAATCCCTAATTCATGTTTACTTTATCTTGTTCACCAGCCCATACTGATCTCTATTATTCTGGGGTCTAGCTTTTTCCTATTGGTAATCATGTTAGAGTCACAAACGTATTTCTCGAAATGAGGATATGACTTCATGTCCTATACTCTTTTGTTGTCTTAAGACCTATCACCTCTCGTCTCTTCCTTCACCTGACTATGGACCCGGTAATACCGTCATTTTTTTTATCTACCGTTGTCATCCATGTATCGCATCTTACTCATAATTCTTCCTTATCTATCTTCTCATTGCTCTGCTAATATTTATGCCTATCCCTTTCTTGTGAAAACTTCAACAAGACATTCTTTTGCTTTTTGCTCCCCTTGCTTCATCCATCGGCTCTTCAAGTTGCTCAACGTCCTCGCTCTATTAGGGACGAGAGTCACATTAAGGTAATATTTATCCCTTCTAGGCTTTCAATGCCTATCTTCTGAATTTCTTTTTTGATCATGCTAGTATTCACATCCAATGGTAATATTCTAGAGCGCACCATCTGGGTTTCTCACAAAAAGATTTATTAGCATATTTGCAATATCCTTCGGAAATGTCAACTAACACAACAATCCATTCACCATTTTGGGTTACTCTAACCCCAGCCAGATCCTGATGTTCCATCCTTTTCTTAAACTACACCTGTTAGCCCTCATAGGGCATAACTGAGATGGGTGCGGCCAATTGTACATACCTCTGTTACTGTTGAATATAATTCAAAAAGCTTATATTCCTCTGCCTGAATTATAAACATTGATAGCCTTCATTAACTGGGGGCCTCGTACCCTTCTTCATCTTTCTTTTTTTGCTTGTTGAAACTTGTATTTATCTTCTGAATCTCTCATTGTCTTTCACCATAAAGGTGGATAGGTATTCTTGCCTCAAGGCTCCTGATCAAGAGACTTACACCTTTCAGTACACACATGATCTGCTGAAGACCTCACATTTACTTATCATAAGCATGATGCAAAGTTGAGTTCTTCTGACTCAACTCTTCCATAGCCATATCTTTTACCAACTGTCTTTCTGGATGTAGGTATCGTCTTATTACGAATAAAATAGAAGTTAGGAATTTGAATATCTTACAACTGAGCTCTACCACACGATCTAGAGTAAGAAGAAAGAGTGACAGTCTTAAATGCCCTGTAGCCTCGTACTTATAAGTGTGGTGCACGACACACCCATCAACAAGACTCTACTAGACACGGCTTGTACACTCCCTAGGACAGAACTGCTCTGATACCACTTTTGTCATGACCCAAACCGATGGGCCGCGACGGGCACCCGGTACCTTACTCAATCGAGTACTAACGTAACGTATCTTTCTCATTACATCATCATATACACGTGACATACGGGCCTAATAGGCCAACATGATTATTTATAAACTCAAAACATAGGCCAACAAGGCCGTACAATCTTTCACGTACACGAAATATGTCTACAAGTCTCTAAGAGTACATAAATATTATAAAGGTCGGGACAGAGCCCCACCATATCAAACCATACATATCTAAATCATACTGACCAAACAAGCAACTTCGGAGCAAATGGAGTACACCAATATCTTCTGCTGAGCTGATCGCCTACTTGGAAGACTCTCGATCTATCTATCGAGACCTGCGGGCATGAAACGCAGCATCCCCAGAAAAAAAGGGACGTCAGTACAAATAATGTACCGAGTATGTAAGGAATGATAATCAGTAAATAATAGACATGAGAAAAAAATGGAGTAAAAGACTCGACATGTACGTCTGCATAGCTCTGTGAATCATATCATCTTTATAATGTCATGCATATGCGTATAAATATTATACCATGCATAAGTATATGTATTCATAACATCATCATGCCTCTGAAGGCATCCCATCATATCATTTCGGCCACTGTGGGCAAATCATCAATGTATACCAGCTGATCAGGTAGTGGTGCGTATATAACGCCATAACCTTTTTTCATATCCCATATACATATAATATACATATATACGTGTATATAATGCAATCTGGTCATGGGTCAATGTATATGTATAAATGCATGAAATGCATAAGAAATACGTTAATAATATTTTCTCGGAATGTCATAAAAATAATATGCCTTAAGAAATACGTTAATAAAATTCTCTCAGAATGTCATAAAAATAATATGCCTGTCGGATAAATTTTATCAAATATGTATTTTTCTGAGACCCATGAACAGGGGATATAATAATAATTCACATGGGGAATCAAGAATATAGACACCCCTAATATTTCTATGAATAGAGTCGTTTATGGAAACTGCGTGTTTGCTGGTTTCTTTCAGTATCATTTGGGTCATGCCAAAAAGAAAGAAGGGATAGCCTTAACATACCTGAGCCAATTCTCTTGAAAAGCTCGAAGCAATCACGTTGCTTATGCAAAGAAAATCTTGGCCGAAACCTTTCCTTAAGAATTTTGCAACAACGTTGCTATTTGGAAAGTGAATTAAAGTTGCTATGTTTCTTGGATTAGAAAGTGATTTAGATGGTAACGTTTCTATATGTTTGGCTGAAGCTTTCTTGTTATTATAGAGATTTACAAAATGACTTAGGAAGGATTTCTTAACCTTTGGGAGTGGCCCCCACTTGATGGCTTAGTTGGCCAATAATTTCTTCAAATTTTGCCACCTTTCACGTGACATTAAGAGTCATTAATTTGAACATAATTGGCTGCCACGTTTCTACACCTTGAGCTCATCCAAAGACCTTAGTTAATTATCCATAATTTCTTAATCAACTTGTTAATCTCTCATTAACCAATAATTAATTAATTACCCACATAATTAAGAATTATCTCAAATTACTTAAAATACTACTCACTTTTAACACACCTTATACACCTTACTATAATGGCCATGGGGTACCTTGTATGGTGCTAGTCCATAAATACCAGGTATTTTAGGTCGGGTCGTATTTTATCCCAAAATGTCAAACCTCGACGAAATTCATTTTCTTCGACTTGCTTACCCTCTCAACTTCACGAATTTACTCATCCCTTGTTTGAAATAGCATAATGCTTATAATCTCAAAATAATCTCATTCCCGAACTTACGTTGATTAACTTATGACGAAACTTTAACGTACGAAAATGCGGGATGTAATATCTTATTTCCGAGCTTTCACCAATTTGCTTATGACATACTTTTACGTACGAAAATATGGGGTGTAACACTTGTCCCCCAACCAGAGCTACTAGTGGCTCCTCAGTCACTGCTAGGGCAGGTGCTCTAGCTACAGCATGTGCCCCTCCTCAGCCTCTACCACAGCCCAGCCTCTTGCGGCTCTAGGAGGGAGCGCGAGTGTCTGATCATTTGATCCTGTAGTGTGTGTCCTCACCACCTCCAAGAGAATAGAAAGACAAAGGCTTAGATTTCGAAATCAACAAATTCACACGATAAATAATCAAATAAGTGGAATTTTCCTAATTGTTTCATATCCTCTCGAAGATAAGTACAGAAGTCTCTGTACCGATCCGCAAGACTCTACTAAACTTACTTATGACTCATAGCACCTATGAACCTAGAGTTTGATACCAACTTGGCACGATCCCAAAATCCCACCTGAGGTAAGTCGTGATTGAACCTAGTCCCTAAGACTAGGTAAGCCTAACACACAAGAGAATTTAATAGAAATAACGACCAAGAATATTAAATTTAAATTGATAAATCTCATGATAACTTTAATATTTAATAACAATTAAAAAATATCCAAAATCGGTAAAATTGAATCATAAGCTCTAAGAAGTACACTAGAAATTTTAAAATACAATACTGTTTGATGTGAAGATAGCAGTAGAAAAGACAGTAGTAGAAGGTGACTCCGAGGCCTGCGAGTGTCAAGCAGGTATACCTTGAAATCTCCGGGATATCCGAGTTAACTCAATGGCGTCCGAAACGAGCAGAAGTACCTGGATCATCACAAAAATATGTAGAAGTGTAGTATAAAGACACCATACGGTACCCAGTAAGTATCAAGCCTAACCTCGGTAGAGTAGTGACGAGGCCAGGTCATGACACCTACTAGATATGAAAATCATGAGCAAAATATCAATATAATCTAATATGAAAGACAAGAAAATGAATGACAACAAAACAGTACAATGATGTAAGGCTAACAATAAATATTAAAGAAATACAGGATAACAAAGAACGAGCATATGATAAGTACAACAAGTAATCAAATAAAGTCAAAATACAAGTAAAAACAAATGGAGAAATAACAATAACTGTTCCATCAATAAGCCTTTTTGTAACGATCCGGCCGGTCGTTTCGAGAGTTATAGCTCCGTTTTTCCCATTTCTACTTCTTTTTTGTGTTATTCAACTATATTATGTTATATCAGGTTAGTTGGTTCGGGTCCGGAAGGAACTCATAGTGAAATGAGACACTTAGTCTCATAATTGAAAATTATAAGTTAGAAAAGTGGACCGGATATAGACCTATGTGTAAACGATCTCGGATTTGAATTTTGATGATTCCAATAGCTCTGTATGGTGATTTTGGGTTTAGGAGCGTGTCCAAAATATTATTTGGAAGTCCGTAAAGGAATTAGGCTTGAAATGCCGAAAGTTTAATTTTTGAGAAGTTTGATCGAGGGGTTGACTTTTTGATATCGGGGTCGGAATCCGATTATGAAAATTGGAATACCTATGTTATGTCATTTATGACTTGTGTGCAAAATTTGAGGTCAATCGAACGTGATTTGATAGGTTCCGGAGTCGTTTGTAGAAATTAAAATTTTCAAAGTTCATTAGGCTTGAATTGGGGCGTAATTCATGGTTTTAGCATTGTTTGAGGTGATTTGAGGGTTTTACTAAGTCCGTATAATGTTTTAGAACTTGTTGGTATATTTGGTTGAGGTTCCGAGGGGCTCGGGTGAGTTTTGGATGGTTAACGGGTTAGATTTTGGACTTGGAACTCTGCTGGAATTTTTCTGATGCACCATCTAGTTTCCTTCATCGCGTTCGCGAAGAGGAACTGGGACACTGGAAATATTTGCTCTTCGCGTTCACGAAGAGAAGCACGCGTTCACGAAGGGTGGGTTGGGTGTGCATCGCGAATGCGAGAGGTGTTACGCGTTCGCGAAGAAGAGAGGAAGCAACCGAAGACCCCCTCCCCCAGGCAATTGATCTACGCGTTCGTGTAGGGGGTGCCACGTTCGCGATGGGTTGAACGCGTTCGCGTAGAAGGCATTGAGGCAGAGGCATTTTGTGCTTCGCGAACGCGAGGGTGATGCCGCGTTCGCGAAGGAGGAATTTGGACGGGAGTTATTTTGTGCTTCGCGAACGCGAGGTACTGACCGCGTTCGCGAAGAAGAAAAGTCTGGGCAGTGAATTTAAGTTCTGATTTTCAATTTTTGGCGATTTGGAGCTCGAAATTGAGGCGATTTTGGGTGAGTTTCAGAGGAAACAACGGGGTAAGTGTTCTTAACTCAATATTGGTTAAATTACCCGAATCCATGGTTGTTTTTATCATTTAATTGGTGAATTGAGTTGGAAAAAATTTGAAAACCCTCTTGGTTTAAATTGAAGATTTGAGGGTCGAGTTGGGGTCGGATAATTATAAAATTGGTATGGTTGGACTCGTGGTTGAATGAGTTTTCGAATTTTGTAACTTTTGTTGAGTTCCGAGACGTGGGCCCCATGGGCGATTTTTGAGCTAATTTTTGGATTTTTATGGAAAATCATTATTATCTTGTGGAATTAATTCCAATAATTTTTATTAACTGAAATGAATCATTTATAACCAGATTCGAGGCATTTGTATACCAATTCACGAGGAAAGGATATTGCAGGATAAGAATTTCGCGGTTTGAGGTAAGTAACGATTGTAAATATAGTCCTGAGGGTATGAAACCCCAGATTTTGTATCATTCTACTATTTTGAAGTGACGCACATGCTAGGTGACGGGCGTGTGGGCGTGCACTGTTGGGGATTTGTGACTTGGTCCGTCCCGTAGCAACTGTAAAGTTGCATACTTTGTTGAAACCATTTGATACTTATATGTTTTAGAAA
>AWOL01S0008616.1:134281-145913 GCA_000715115.1 Nicotiana otophora
TTTACTGAGATTTCATGATATGAACGTTATATGCTTTATTGCTCGTCACTACTGCTCAGTCTTTATTTATCGTTGTTACTTACTGAGTTGGCGTACTCACGTTACTCCCTGCACCTTATGTGCAGATTCAGGTGTAGCTGGATACGGTAGCAGTTACTGAGTGTTCTGGTTGCAGATTTTTTTCTTGTAGATAGCAAGGTAACTGTTTGGCGATCACAACCCCTGCTCTTCTCCCTCTTATCTTTCTCTAGTTGTATTTAGCTATTTTCCAGGCTGAGTTAGCCTTGATATTGTTAGACAGATTGTAGTAGATGCTCATGACTAGTGACACCCCGATGTCGGGCTTTTCTTTTCCGCACTTCTGTTTTTCTTTGATTTGAACTCTTTAAATGGAGGTTTTATGTTAAATAAACTTGAAATTATCTTTGAAATGAAAATATCAGTTTGTTTTGGAAATAAGTCGGCTTGCCTAGTTCCACGATAGGCGCCATCACGACAGAGGTTAGTTTGGGTCATGACACGTTTCAACATAGAATGTACAACAAGAATCACAACCGAGGCACTACGCCTCATATTCACATTTTACAATTTACAATTACAGTCTTCCTTATATCACCGCGTGAGCCTTTCATTTATTCTAAAAATAGTTTTTCGAAATAGCTACACATGTTTTAGCCCCTTTATCTACCGCGTGGATTCAAGTAATTCTCTTATTATCAACACGCGTATAAATCCCATCTTATCTCACCACATGCGTTTCAATACCCACCCTTATACCATTACATGCGTATCAATATCACAACATAATAATCAACTCGCACCACATGTGCCAATATGCCACAACATTATCAAATAAACAATAACAGTGTCACCACAACACATAACCCATGACTCAACCACAATGTGTACAAGAATCTCAATACTAACAAAATGAATGAGAAACAACTCAACAAGGAAGGATGTCCCAAAAATCAACACTTAAACCACAATGTGATAATAGCTTTGGCAACTACAACCTCAATAACTCAACAATGAAGGTATTCCCGTGAAATGGCAACTTCCAATTCAAGTACGTAACATAAGCTTAACAATGAAAGAGATAGCATGAAATAACAACTACGACTACATGCATGAGAATAACTCAACAATGGGGAGGATAGCATGTAACAAAATTCAACTCCGGGACCACTTCTTGGAATCTAACAAAATTAATAAAATCCGAACACCCATTTAATAACGAGTCTAACCATATCAAAATCATCCAATTCCGACCACAAATCGACACTCAACCCCCAATTCTTACTCTCCAATCCCTAGTCCAAAATTCCAAAAATTCCACCTTAAACACACATAATCTAGGTGGGAAATTCAATGGGTATTCAATATTAATGAATAAAAATGATCAAAAGTGGCTTACCTCTTGGAATCAAGTGTGTCACGACCCAAAATCCCACCACAGGCGTCGTGATGGCACCTAGTCTCTAAGACTAGGTAAGCCGATTTCAATTACATTTCGAAGCCATTTTGTTTTGAATAAGAATTAAATAGGTAATCATAACCTACATCGGAACAAATATGAATATAACAACCTTCCAAAACTGGTAGTACTGAGTCACAAACTCTAACTGAATACATAGAATGATCACGAGAATCGAATATAAAATACCGTTTGATTAAAAATTAACAGTACAATGAAATAAAAAGACACAAAGGGACTGCGATGACCAAGCATCTCTACTTGAATCCTTGCGATCCCACTCTAACTACGTCCGAGTCCGATACCTCCAATACCTGACTCTGCACAAAAATATGCAAAAGTGTAGTATGAGTAAACCACGGTCGGTACCCACTAAGTATCAAGACTAACCTCAGTAGAGTAGAGACGAGGTACGTCAAGACACTCACTAGTCTAATAACCAGTGCAATTTAGTATACAAGATAATAGGAAACAAATAACAATAAGAGCAACACAATCAACCAATGATATGCCCGGCATGGCAACAAGAACACTATTAATATTTCTCAACAAATAATAAATACAAGTACACCTAAGTAAATCAAGTTCTTCAAACAAAAACCTTTCACATATAATTCTTCCAAATAACTCTCTTTCAAATATAATTTCCTCAAATATAATTCTTTCAATAAATCTTTTTCAAATATAATTTTTACAAATAAATATCTTTCAAATACAATTCCTTTAAATACTACTTTTTAAATTAAAATCCTTCCAAATAAATATATTGAATATAATTCTTTCAATTAAAAGTCACCATGTGACATCTCATTTCATAATCATAAAAGTACGGGTCTCAGCCCTTTTCATATTTTCACGGCACTTCGTGCCCATAATTAAATCATCATATTTTCCCTGGTACCTCGTGCCCAATTTTTCATATCACATCTGCACGGACAGTTCACGTGCCAATAATAAAACCATCATGTTTTTTCCTGCACTTCATGCCCACGTTTTATATCTCAATTGCACGGACAATTCACGTGCCAATATCATCATTATTTATTCACGGCACCTCGTGCCTATATTTCTTTTCATAAACTAAATCACTCCACATCATCATATATCATCCCTGACAATAGCCACACTTATCTCTCTTAGAGCCACCCTTATCACTCCTATAATAGCCACCCTTATCCCTTCGCCCTGACAATATCAATAGCCACCCTTATCGCTCCTATTGCCACCCTAATCGCTCCGCCCAAACAATATTTTAATAAATACAACAACTGTGAAATGCCACCCTTATACCCATATAATATCAAAAGTCGAATGCCACCCTTATATCCTCAAAGTAACAACTCACACAACACAATAATTTATACGGGAAATTATCACGGCAACATAACAAAATCAATTTATATCACAATTTACCCAATGGCCACAACCAAATTCCAAAGATACAACCAAATCAATTAATTTCACAACAAATAGCCAAAGGCTCTACGCAATGTATATAACACCACAAAAACAATCAACAGAGATAGAAATTATTCAGCATAAAGCAAAGCCTTCATTAAATCCAAATTTAGATAATTATATTAGCACATCTTCTTAAGCTTGCTTAATTAATTATTTGCATAGGGAAAATTCATAATAAAATAAAATTTCAAGAATATCAAACCATCAAACTCCCGGAATTCACATAAATATACAAGTAACATTCACATCAAATCGTCATATAAAAACAAGTCCAAAAAATGCGAATTGAGGCATGGCAACAGATGATTCAATAAATGCCAACAAATATCCAATTTAATACACAATATACCTAAGACTTTAACTCAATAAATTTTGCACATATAAGCCCGAGTACGTACTCGTCACCTCGCGTACACAGCTTTTTACATTTTACAAATGGCACATAACACTCGATGCGTAAGGGAAAATTCCCCCACTCGAGGTTAGGCAAGATACTTACTTTTTTTGAAGTTAGGCCGATATTCCAAAAAATCGCCTTCTTGCTTCAATTAACCCCCGGACAGCTTAAATCTATCTAATTCAATTGTATAACTTCATTAAAATTCATCGCAAACAATTCCGTATAATAAAACGTCGACTTAAAAATTTATTCTAAAAAGTCAACGCGGGGCCCGCCTCTCGGAACCCGGCATAATTTTTATGAAATCCGAAAACCCATTCCAATACGAGTTCAACCATACAAATTTTATCGAATTCCAATAACAACTCAATCTCCAAATCTTAAATTTGCATTTTTGAATGATTTTGTAAAAATCTTGATTTCTTCCATTTAAATCTGAATTAAACGATGAATGTAATCATATATTCATAAAACATTCATAATTACTTTAGGATATAGAACACTTACCCAAACCAAGTTTGTGAAAAATACCTCCAGAATCACCCAAATCCGAACTCCAAAAATCCAAAACGAAAATGGGGAAATGACCATTTTTGGTCCTTAACATTCTGCCCAGTTTCGCACCTGCGGACCATTTTATCGCACTGGCGAGCTTGCTTTTGCGAGCAAATTCTCGCTTCTGCGACGTCCACTGGCACTGCCCTCACACCTGTAGAAGAGCTTCTGATTCTGTGCTCACGCAGGTGCAAAAAATGCATCGCACTTACGACCTTTGCCCTTTTCACTCCAGGCCGCATCTGCGACCATTTTGTCGCTTTTGCGGTATCGCACCTGCGGCCATTTCCATCGCAGGTGCGATTGTATCAGAATTGGAAAAATTTTGGAATTCCTTTAAGCACAATTTTGGTTCGTTTAACAATCAGAAACTCGTCCGAGGCCCCCGAGACCTCAACAATTATACTAACATGTCCCAAAATATAATACGAACTTAGTCGAGGCTTCAGACCACATCAAACAACATCAAAATGACGAATCACACCTCAAATTAAATTCTATGAACTTTGAACTTTCTAATTCTATATCTTGTGCCGAAACACGTCAAATCAATTCGCAATGACTTCAAATTTTGCACACAAGTCATAAATGACGCAACAGACCTATTCCAAATTTCCAGAATCAGATTCCGACCTCGATATCAAAAAGTCAACCCCCAGTCAAATTTTCCAAAAATTCAACTTTCGGCATTTCAAGCCTAATTCCACTACGGACCTCCAAATAATTTTTCGGACATACTCCTAAGTCCAAAATTACCATACGGAGCTATTGACATCATCAAAATTTCATTCCGGAGTTGTTTCCTCAAAAGTCAACTCTCTGGTCAACTATTTCCATTTAAGCTTTTATATAAGGATTATATTTTTTAATTAATTCCGAATCTTCCGGAAAATCAAACTCGACCACACCCGCGGGTCATAATACTTATTACGAAGTTGCTCGAGACCTTAAGTCGCTGAACGGGGCGTTAATTCTTAAAACGACAAGTCGGGTCGTTACATTCTCCACCTCTTAAACATACATTCGTCCTCGAACGTGCTAAGAATCTTTCTTAGGATTTTAAATTACTGAGTGTATTCTTACACACATACTCGTGGGTGATTCTACGTACCGTAATTTAACATGGGTCTGGCAGCACCATCTTGGCTGAGATTATTTCTTTGATTTACACGTATAAGCCTTAAAACCAATTTCTTACACTCCAAATATTTTCAAAAAGGCCTGATTTTTACATCAACACACGGTATTAGTGTCAACTGGCTATAGCCACTCGTGCCTACACACACATCAACTTTCTTGATAGTGTTGAAGTACTTCAAAATTTTTCTGGGGTGTTACATTCTTCCCCGCTTAGGATCATTCACCCTCAAATACATAACATAATTTATCTCTTCTTTCACACATATCAATCTCCCAAAATTTTCAAAAATTTTGGCAGAGTCTCCCCTGTAATTGGGCCTAATCACCTGCCAGAGTAACACCAAAATGACTCCTAACAACACATCCACAACCCAACAAAATACCAAAATATATATATCAATAACACTAATCTCAGCATTACAAGCACTGCACTATCACAATGATATCAGGACATGAAGAACATCATATGCATGTCCATCACCACATCTCTGGTCTTAAAAGGTGTTCATAATTAATTCTAGCATCCTCAATTAATCTCATTTTAACCAACACCTTGTTTCGAATTTTCACTATACTGACAACAGAATGTGAGGCGTGAAGACCTCATAACTATTTACCCGACTTAACAAGTCACATTTTAACGTCACCTGGGCACTCACCTCGTAGGCTAAAACTCAATAAATATAGCACAATTATGGAACATAAACACATAAAAGAATTATCACACAAGCCTATAAGGCATGGCTCCTTATTAGTACTATAGTACAATTTAAACTTCACAAAGGGAGAATTTAACTCATAAATATTTCACCGCAAGGACCTCATCCTTATATAACTTTCACTGCGGCTTGTAGCCCGGTTTAAATATTTCACATCGTATAAAAATGAGAGGATCTCATCCTCAACTCCGAATCACAAGTATTTTGCACATTATGCCAACTGAAATTTTAATTTCTTTTTTCTTTCTTCTTTTCAATAAATTTCGTAAACGTTTTTCATAACACACAATGAACCCTCATACCGGTAGGGCATAAAATTCATAAAAATTGGAATTAATTATTCCGAAACACATTAAACCCACTGTAATGAATAATAAAAATTATTTTTGGACTTATAGACCAAATAGTGTACAAAAATAAAATAACAGACACGGGCTCACATCTTCAAATCTCCCAACAGGGATAAATATATAAGTGGGTCACAAAAATTATGAAGCTCACCCATAAGCTGAGCATAATAGGAGGACTCACCTCAATATTCAAATCGAATCAAATTAAAGGAAAATATCCTTTAATAACAGAATCAGGATCATACATGTAACGACACCATCTGGTGTATCAGCCTCAGCCAAATCATAGCGATCATATCAACGGGTCAGGACTCCACCTCTTAGGCGCCTTTTACCTGCCTATCCTCCATATCTAACTGACTGTGTACGTGGAGTATTAACTGGAATAAATATTGTAGCTTCAGTGCTCTGATGAAATCTACCCCTCCCAAGTCTGGGACAATCACTCATGATGTGCCTAGTATCACCGCATTCATAACAACCCCTCTAAGGTCGCGGCTGCTCGTACTGAGTCTGTGCCGGATAACTGGAATAACCATTATAGGAATCCCGTACCGGTGGTGCATCGTAAGAACTTACTGGAGTACTCCGAGTAATCTGATGTGCAGACTGAGCTGGCCGACTGTTCGAGCCTCCGCTATAATGGGTCCTAGCTGAAGAGTAAAATCTACTGAACCCTCCAGATCTTTGAGACCTTTTGGCCTTCTTAGACTCCCTTTCCTCTCCTAAAACACCCTCAATCTTCCTTGCAATCTCCACTACTCGTTGAAATGGAGTATCAGTTTGCAACTCTCGAGCCATGTATATTTTAATATCATAATCGAGCCCCTCAATGAATCTGCGGACCCATTCTCTAACTGTAGGTACCAAGATAGGTGCATGACGGGATAACTCACTGAACCTGATAGCATATTATGATACTGTCATAGTGCCCTGACGCAATCGTTCAAACTCTGTGTGCCGCGCATCTTAGAGAGTCTGCAGGACAAACTCTCTCAAGAATATTTCCGAAAATTGAGCCCAAAAGCGTTGAAATATAGTAAAGGCAACTCCGCTCACTTCCACAATACCCATGGTACGGATAATACGGTGACAAGTTTCTAGAAATCATTGGGCATCCTCTGTATCTGTACCACTGAAAGTAGGTGGACTGTACCTCTTAAACCTCTCAAGTCTCTTTTTTTCTTCTTCTGATGCCTCTGGCCTGACCTCAGGCCGAACCGAAATAACAGGTTGTACCGGTATTACACCTGAAACCTGACCAACGTGAACTTGCTCCTCTGGAGTCGTCATAGGAGTCTGAGCTACTCCCCCAATCTGCGAAATATTTGGTGCAACAGAGGTCAATCCCGCCTAAGTTAATGTACCAAACACACTCAGGAACTGTGCTAAAGTCTCCTGAAGTCCGGGAGTAACAACAGGTGTTTCTGGTACCTGTCCCCCAACAGGAGCTACTGGCGGCTCCTCAACTGTTGTTCTGACCGGTGCTCTAGTCGCGGCACGTGCCATTCCTCGATCTCTACCTCGGCCTCTACCTCAACCTCTTGCAGCCCTAGCAGTATGTGCGGATGCCTGCTCAACTAACCCGGTAGCACGTGTCCTCACCATCTGTGAGAGAATAAAGATACAAAAGCTCAAATTCCACAATCAACAAATCCGCACGATATGAATGAAAGAAGTGGAAATTTCCTAACAGTTCTGTAGCCTCTCGAAGATAAGTACAGACGTCTCCGTACCGATTCGCAAGACTCTACTAGACTCGTTCGTGACTCATAGAACCTATGAACCAAGAGCTCTAATACCAACTTGTCACGACCCAAAATCCCACCAGAGGCGTCGTGATGGCACCTAGTCTCTAAGACTAGGTAAGCTGATTTGAATTACATTTCGAAGCCATTTGTTTAATAAGAATTAAATAGGTAATCATAACCAACAGTGGAACAAATATGAATATAACAACCTCCCAAAACTAGTAGTACTTAGTCACGAACTCTAACTGAATACATAGAACGATCACGAGGACCGAATATACAATACCGTTTGATTAAAAATTAACAGTACAATGAAATGAAAAGACTACAAGATACTGCGACGACCAAGCAGCTCTACTTTGAATCCTTGCGATACCACTCTAACTCTGTCCGAGTTCGATACTTCCAATACCTGGCTCTGCACAAATATGTACAAAAGTGTAGTATGAGTACACCATAGTCGGTACCCAGTAAGTATCAAGACTAACCTCAGTGGAGTAGAGATGAGGTACAGTCAAGACACTCACTAGTCTAATAACCTGTGCAATGTAGCATACAAGATAATAGGAAACAAATAACAATAAGAGCAACACAATCAACCAATGATATGCCCGACATGGCAACAAGAACACTATTAATATTGCTCAACAAATAATAAATACAAGTGCACCCAAGTAAATCAAGTTCTTCAAATAAATACCTTTCACATATAATTCTTCCAAATAACTCTCTTTCAAATATAATTTCCTCAAATAAATATATTTCAAATATAATTCTTTCAATAAATATTTTTTAAATATAATTTCCTCAAATAAATATATTTCAAATATAATTCCTTCAAATACTACTTTTTAAATAAAAATCTTTCCAAATAAATATTTTGAATATAATTTTTCAATTAAAAGTCACCATGTGACATCTCATTTCATAATCATAAAAGTACGGGTCTTAGCCCTTTTCATATTTTCACGGCACTTCGTGCCCATAATTAAATCATCATATTTTCTCCGGCACCTCGTGCCAATTTTTTCATATCACATCTATACGGACAGTTCACGTGCCAATAATAAAATCATCATATTTTTTCCGGCACTTCGTGCCCACGTTTCATATCTCAACTGCACGGACAATTCACGTGCCAATATCATCATTATTTATTCATGGCACCTCGTGCCCACATTTCTTTTCATAATCCGCCTGGAAATAGCCACAGGCTCCCAGTTTCAACATAAATCAGACTATTATCAATTTACCAACAACAAGACAAATTGCACAAGGTATAAAATAAACACAAGGAAAATCACAACATCATATAAAATCACCAATGTAACCATTGCACATCATCACATATCATCCCTGACAATAGACACATTTATCTCTCCTATAACCACCCTTATCACTTCTATAATAGCCACCCTTATCCCTCCGCTCTGACAATATCAATAGCCACCCTTGTCGCTCCTATTGCCACCATTATCACTCCGCCCAGACAATATTTCAATAAACACAACAACAGTGAAATGCCACCCTTATACCCACATAATATCAAAAGTAAAATGCCACCCTTATATCCTCAAAGTAACAATTCACACAACACAATAATTTATACGGAAAATTATCACGACAATATAACAAAATCAATTTATATCACAATTTGTCCAATGGCCACAACCAAATTTTAAAGATATAACCAAATCAATTAATTTCACAAAAACTAGCCGAAGGCTCCACACAATGTATATAACACTACAAAAATAATCAACAAAGTTAGAAATTATTCAGCATAAAGCAAAGCCTTCATTAAATCTAAATTTATATAATTATATTAGCACATCTTCTTAAGCTTGCTTAATTAATTATTTGCATACGAAAAATTCATAATGAAATTAAATTCCAAGAATATCAAACCATCAAACTAACGGAATTCACATAAATATACAAGTTACATTCACATCAAATCGTCATATAAAAACAAGTTCAATAAATGTGAATTGAGGCATGGCAACAGATGATTCAATAAATGCCAACAAATATCCAATTTAATACACAATATACCTAAGACTTTAACTGAATAAATTTTGTAAATATAATCCTGAGTACATACTTGTCACCTTGCGTACACAGCTTTTTACATTTCACAAATAGCACATAACACTCGATGCCTAAGGGAAAAATTTTCCACTCGAGGTTAGGCAAGATACTTACTTTTTTTGAAGTTAGGCCGATATCCCAAATCCGAACTCCAAAAATCCAAAATGAAAATGGTGAAATGACCATTTTTGGTCCTTATCATTCTGCCCAGTTTCGCATTTGCGGACTATTTTATTGCACTTGCGAGCTCGCTTTTGCGAGCAAATTCTTGCTTCTGCGATGTCCACTAGCACTGCCCTCGCACCTGCGGAAGAGTTTCCGCTTCTGCGCTCACGCAGGTGCAGAAAATGCATCGCACCTGCGACCTTTGCCCTTTTCACTCCAGGACACATCTGCGACCATTTTGTCGCTTTTGCGGTATCGCACCTGCGGCCATTTCCATCGCAGGTGCGATTGTACCAGAACTGGAAAAATTCCAGAATTCCTTTAAGCACAAATTTGGTCCGTTTAACCATCAGAAACTCGCCCGAGGCCCCCGGGACCTCAACCAATTATACCAACATGTCCCAAAATACAATACGAACTTAGTCGAGGCTTCAAGCCACATCAAATAACATCAAAACGACGAATCACACCTCAAATCAAAATCTATGAACTTTGAACTTTCAAATTCTATATCTTGTGCCAAAACACGTCAAATCAATTCGGAATGACTTCAAATTTTGCATACAAGTCATAAATGACGTAACAGACCTATTCCAAATTTCCAGAATCGGATTCCGACCTCGATAAAAATTAACTTTCGACATTTCAAGCCTAATTCCATTACGGACCTGCAAATAATTTTCCGGACATACTCCTAAATCCAAAATTATCATACGGAGCTATTGATATCATCAAAATTCCATTCCGGAGTCGTTTGCTCAAAAGTCAACTCTCTGGTCAACTCTTTCCATTTAAGCTTCTAAAGAAGGATTGTTTCTTTTAATTAATTCCGAATCTTCTGGAAAATCAAACTCGACCACACCGGCGGGTCATAATACTTATTACGAAGTTGCTCGAGACCTTAAGTCGCTGAACGAGGCGTTAATTCTTAAAACGACAAGTCGGATCGTTACATTCTCCACCTCTTAAACATACATTCATCCTCGAACGTGCTAAGAATCTTTCTAAGGATTTTAAATTACTGAGTGTATTCTTACACACATACTCGTGGGTGATTCTACGTACCGCAATTTAACATGGGTCTGGCAGCACCATCTCGGCTGAGATTATTTCTTTGATTTACACGTATAAGCCTTAAAACCAATTTCTTATACTCCAAATATTTTCAAAAAGGCCTGATTTTCACATCAACATACGGTATTAGTGTCAACTGGCTATAGCCACTCGTGCGTACACACACATCAACTTTCTTGATAGTTTGTCGGGCTGTGAGAGCACGTAGGTAGTCGATTGTAGATGTTAGTCTCAGGCTTAATCACCGGTTGATGTCGCTGCTGAATCGATAGAGTTGAACGGTACACTTTCTTAAACTCTGACTCTAGATTGATTGCATAATTGTGTCTTAATCTCTGCTATGACTGCGAATTAATTATCTTACAGTTGGTATCAGAGTCACCATAGTTTGGGATTAAGATCGATGAGTTAATCTTGGATTTCAATATATATATATATATATATATATA
>AWOL01S0008619.1:4087-24673 GCA_000715115.1 Nicotiana otophora
AGGATTATCAATTCTGGACAAAAGCAGATGAGGAAGGCTATTATGTAATCAGTGATATACGAGCAGGCGATTATAACTTGTATGCATTTGTCCCTGGATTCATTGGAGATTACAAAAGTGACATTAAAGTTACAATTACCTCGGGTACTAAATTCTCTATTTGGCTAATACACCATTATTTTCAAGCTTTTCAAGATCGTTACGAGCTAAAAATAACATGTTATAAATCAGGTTGCAGCATTGAGATAGATGATCTTGTCTTTGAACCTCCAAGAAATGGACCTACACTTTGGGAAATTGGCATTCCTGATCGATCTGCTCGAGAGTTTTATATTCCTGATCCTGATCCAAAATATATCAACAAACTCTTTGTTAATCATCCTGATAAGTTAAGCTTTCTCTTTCTTCATCGATAGTTTAATTGTTATCTTTTTATTTTGCTGCTCATTATCATCATCTTCCTCAGATTTAGACAGTACGGGCTATGGGAAAGATACACTGACTTGTATCCAAATGGTGATATAGTTTTTACAGTTGGAGAGAGTGACTATAAAAAAGATTGGTTCTTTGCTCAAGTCACTAGGTAAAGAAAGTACTAAATCAGTACTATATTTGCATCTGGATTTATTTGTAGACTTTAGGGAAGATCTTATAATTGATATCTTCATTAAATTTGAATGTGAGTTTTCTTCCTTTTTTCGGACTTTTGGGTATGTTAGGAAAAGGGATGAGAAGACATATATAGGAACAACATGGCAAATAAAGTTCAAACTTGACAGTATTAAACAAAAGGAAATCTATACACTAAGAGTGGCACTTGCATCTGCAGCTCAAGCTGAATTACAGGTATAGCACGGGTTTTCCATCATTTTTAGATATTTTCGAGTCAACGATAAAGGAAATCATAAAATGTAACTTGCAGGTTCGCGTTAATGATTCAAGCACGAATACTCCTCTATTCTCAAGTGGAGTGATAGGGAAGGATAACGCGATAGCAAGGCATGGAATTCATGGTCTCCATTGGCTGTTCAATGTGAATTTGCAGGGTAATATACTTGTTGAAGGGGAAAATACCATATATTTGACCCAAGCAAATGCAACTAGTCCTTTTCAAGGGATCATGTATGATTATATCCGTTTAGAAGGACCTCCTTACCATGACTAAAGAAAATTGTTCGAGAAATCTTTGTATATTTTATTTTTTGTACAACTCTTTTGATAGAGTTTAAGTTATATACAAACAAATTCTCTATGCATTCATTGTCGTCTCAAATGCTAGCAAATAGTATTTTATTGTACTTTGAATGGAATAAACCATAGTCTATCCTTCTCTTTTTAAAAATTTTGCAACACAGTTCTGATAGAATTTAAGGGTCCACCAAACTATATAAAGAACCAGATTCTCTATTAGTTTTCACAGAGTACACGCACACTGCAGTAGGTAAATGACACAAAAAACTTCCCCTTTTGATGATGACAAATTTATAATTGAAGTTTCCCCTAAGAGTCAGAATTGAAGTTTCCTGCATTCCCCCTGAATCTGTTCCCTAGCGCCAGAATGGTAGTTTCCTGTATTCCCCCTGAATATGTTCCCCAGCTTGTTCCCCCTCAATTATTTTTCGCTCTTTAGGCATCATAAAAAGATCAGTAGCAAGCAAAAATCAAAAAGAAGTCTAGCTTAGTTAACTCATACCACATGTGTGCGCACAATCATGACTAAAAATAGAGCAAAAGAGCAAGACATACATAGTAAAAGGATGAAACTTACATTAATTTTTGGAAATTAAGCAGGGAGCAGTTCCATTGTTACCAAAACATCCACAAAATAAAAACAACAAAAGGTACCAGTCATAAACATCATTAAGAATAAAAACATAGAACGAACACTAGGAACTTGACACTGGAAACAGGACGACTATTAAGGAGCACTGGAAGGGGGAGCATTGGAGGCAGAGGAAGAGGAAAGGGTTCTAAGAAGGATGTCCATACGAGCATTTGCAGACCCTTGCTCAGTTAGCAACCTTTCCTTCAGGTCCTCAACCTGTTTCCTGAGAGCAGCATTTTTCTTTGTCAGGCGGGCAACCTCTGTAGTTTGGGAACTACTGGAACCAGCTGCCTCCTGGGTCTGACTAAGTTGACCTTCGAGAATGGCATTTCGAGCCTTCTGTTTCCTTATTTCTTCAGTGGCACTGTTTTGAGCGTTGATTAACTAAGAAATGGTCGAATTGTTGCCTACCCCTCCACTCCTATCAATGCACTCACACTCTTAAGGGTGGTTTTGGAGAAATATTGCTAGTGAGTTCCTACTTTAGCCAGCCCCAAGGGAACCTTGAAGAATTCAAACACTTTAGTGAGGAGAAACCCTTAAGGCAACCCATGATTACCTTCCTTGAACTCTGCTACTTTCTTCATGTGTTCTATCATAAGACCAGGCAGGTTTATGGTGGTGTAGCCATCCAGTGATTCCATGAAAACCAAGTCTACTCGTGATGTAATGGAGCGTCTTTCAGCACGTGGGAGCAGAACTTTGTTCACCATTTCGGACAGCAGTTGGTACACTGGAGGGAGGGCCTTCTTGTGTACCCGTTTCCCTTGTTGTACTGCCTTATCCTTCATAATGGCATTTCTAACATTTGTAGAGCAGACCCCCTCAATGGATGACATCCCATCAGTGGGCACACCCAAAATGGCTCCCAGTACACTAGTGTCCATCACAAAATCAACACCGTTCACTGTCAGACAAATGTTATCGTCCTCAACTGTGAAGAAGTCAGCATAAAAGCTACGCACTTCTACCTCATATACCTTGGGATTGTCAGTTGTGAACAGATGTGTCCACTGTTGGAATTCACATATCTCCACCAATTGGACATATCTAGAATATCGAGGGCAAATGTACGGGCCCACAGTACTTTTTGGATTCTCAGTTTTTCCCTTCCACCATCCTGGGTTGCATTAACCTTGGCCCTTTTGGAGGTACCGGGTTCTTCACTAGCACTAGCCTTCCTTTTCACTGATTGTCTTGTACTTTTTCTTTTCTCACCAGATTTCTCAGACACATTTTTCTCAGACACTTGTTCAACCAACTCTTCACCAAATTTTTCAGCTACTTTCTCACAAGATTTTTCACCCTCAACCTTGCTCAAGTCTAGTTCACTCACAGATGACTCCCTGTTGGACTTTGGAACAGTAAGTTTCTTTGAGGACTTACGAACCAAGGAACCAGGTTCATCTTCTACCTCATCATCAACAACAACGACTAGTGCAGGAGGCACTACCTTCTCATTTACAACCTTTCTATTTTTCACCAATATCGTCTTCTTCTTTTCCTTTTTGCTTTTCCTTAAAACTGACTCAAATTCTTCCTTCTTCTGCAACCTAGTGATAAGTCTCTTAGAAGTTAACTCTTAGGGAGTTTCCTGACTACTCCTAGACTTGATGAAGCTCATAAGAGCCACATTGTCATAGACATCTTCACTCCCTTCATTTTCCTCCTCAGACAGAGATCAGATCTCGGGAGGAACAATGGCTAATGGCTCAGCATAGAAATGAGGAGAGGGAGCGATATCAGTACTGACTTGGGGTTCTTCAAAAGAATAGGGAGTTTGATCCCAAGTAGGAGCATAGTTCTCCTCTTGTGTGGAGGGATCAAGTCCCTCAGGAAGTTCCCTAGTAGTACTGTCTGCTGCCAGATTTTTGACAGGCACCAGTTCCTTTCCCTCTACCAGTAGACTATCACCTTCCCCCTTAGACCCATTTGTTTCAGACACGCCTTCATACTCATCAACTACACAACCCTCAATAGCAATTGACAACATATTCTCTATGGCCTCGTGTTCTTGTAAACTCAAAGTAAACTCAGAAGACATAAGAAGAGCATTACCTGTAGACTCGGCGACATTCAAATCAAGACCTGGGGTAGTTTTTGCCGATTCATCACTGTTACAATCCACTCCTTGTATCTCAGAATATTTTTCCACTGGTCGACTAAAAATTTCCTGATTGTCTTTTTCTGCTACTGTATCTGCTTCTACCATTTTTTCCGACAAGACAGAAACAGAAGTTGCTGCCATAAATTTCTTGGGAGTCGAGGTTTTGTGACTCCTATGAGAGCCAATGCTCGACTAAGTTGGAGAGGAACTAGTATATGGTTGTGACTTTAGCTTAGGGTTTGGACTAGATGGTGTAGGGATTATAGGTTCTAGCACTGGGGTTTCAATGGGTGATGACACTGTGGGGACGATGCTTCGAACAGTCTGAGTCTCTATATTTTCAGACATGATGGAGGATAGTGAGAGTTTGATGGAAGAAGAGAGTGTTTGGTTTGAAGGAAAAAGAGAATTTTTGGCTTTGATGTGAACAGTTATGATAGTGACCGTGAGAGAGGTTATTTAATAAGGGTAAGGGATCGGTTAGGAACGAGTATCAAGTTGGGTAGACGGGTCCTTTCATAGCGGGTAGGACGCTTGAGTTCCAAAAAGAGAGATATTTTAATGACATGGCACCATTTCAGTCGTTAAAAATATGTGGATGAGAGTACATAGAAACTATTAACCTGTGTCAAAGGAACCAAGTTCCCTGACAGATTTTATAAATGTGAACTTCATGCTTTTGACTGAAATGTGATATCATTGGCTACTTGTTTGCTCTGTAATCGTCATGTGTGTCTACCTGCAATGGTGTAGAGATGAGTTAAACTTTGCCAGAAAACACTTTCTAACTATTTTACTTGTACATTTCTTTCATAGCCAATCATCGAGGGACCAGGTCCCTAGCTAGATTTCATCAACCCTAGTGCCAAGCAATTCTTTTCAGAGTGCTCTCTGCTCAGAGCTTTGGTGAAGATATCTGCAATTTGATCTTATGTGCTGTAAGACTTCATGCAAATAAGCCCTTTTCTCAACATTGTCTCTGAGGAAGTGATGTCACACATCAATATGCTTTGTTCTCTTATGTTAAATTGGATTTTTTCCATGTTGAGAGCACTAGTGTTGTCACATAGTAATGGCACACAATCAGAAAATACACCGAAATCTTCTAGATGTTGCTTGATCCACAGCAATTGAGCACAACAAGAGGCAGCTACCACATACTCAACTTTAGCAGTTGAAAGGGCCACTGAGCTTTATTTTCTTGTGCCCATGAGATTAGACACAAGCCCAGAAAATGTGCCATATCAGAAGTGCTTTTCCTATCCACCAGATAACCAGCATAGTCAGCATCAGCATACCCTATTAAGTCAAAGTTATCTCATGAGAGATAGTAGAGAACCAGGTCATGCGTTCCTTTGAGACACCTCAGAATTCTCTTTGCAACCTTCAGAAAAGACTCCTTTGGATTGGATTGAAACCTGACACAAAGTCCCATACTGAAAACAATGTCTGGTCTACTTGCTGTGAGATTCAAAAGTGACCCAATAATGCCTTTATGCATAGTCTCGTTTACAGGAGAACCAGGTTCATCCATATCCAGGCGAGTGACAGTGGCAATAGGTGTATCAATGATCTTTGAACTCTCAATCTCAAATCTCTTCAGAAGCTCTTTGATGTACTTTTGCTGACTTATCATTGTACCCATAGGAATTTGCTTGACTTGTAGACCCAAGAAGAAATTCAATTCCCCCATCATGCTCATTTCAAACTCACTTCCCATGAGTCTTGAAAATTCCTTACACAAAGAGTCATTTGTTGCTCCAAAGATAATGTCATCAACATAGACTTGCACTATGAGCAGGTTCCTCCTCTGTTTCTTTAAAAATCGAGTGTTGTCAATTTTCCCTCTTGTAAAGCCATTTTCTAGAAGAAACTTGGAAAGTCTTTCATACCATGCTCGAGGAGCCTACTTCAGTCCATATAATGCCTTGTCAAGTTTAAACACGTGCTCAGGATGCTCATGGCACTCGAAACCAGGCGGTTGCTTGACAAAAACTTCTTATTTCAGAAAGCCATTCAGAAATGAACTTTTGACATCCATTTTAAATAATTTGAATTCCATATGAGATGCAAAGGCAATAAGGATTCTGATGGCCTCCATTCCAGCAACTGGAGCAAAAATTTCATCATAGCCAATTCCTTCTTCTTGATTGTACCCTTGAACTACTAACATAGTCTTATTTCTTGTGGTGTTTCCAAACTCATCAAGTTTGTTTCTAAATACCCACCTGGTTCCTATGACAGTTCTGTCAGCAAGTCGAGGAACTAGGTGCCATACACTGTTTCTCTCAAATTGATGAAGTCCATCTTGCATAATCGTAATTCAGTCAGCATCTTTCAATGCTTCTTTGATTTATTTTGGGCTCAATTTGAGAGAGAAATGCAGAGAAGGCAATTGAGTTTCTAGACTTTGATCTAGTTTGAATTCCTGAGTCAATGGGGTGATCACATTTTGAATAGGGTGTGAGCTTTTGTGCTTCCAATTGGACACCTGAATCTCATTATGAAATGTTCTATATTCTTCTGCATATGATCCATGTGTCCTGTTACTCACCTCAGCAACTGGAGTTCTATGTACAACATCCACAACTTTGTTTTCTACTTCAATTATTGTGATTGAGGGACCGGGTTCCTCTATGTCAGCTGGAGATTCAGCTGTGCCATTGTCATTTGATTCCTTGACCTGACTCATCATATCGGCCTTTCCATTTGCACATGCATCACACACCTTGTGATCTTTGAAGCTTGACTTAGACAATCCATGAACCAGGTCCTTCCTGACCAACTTATTCAGCAATGTAAAACTTGCATGGCCCAACCTTCTGTACCATAGTTTAGCGTCATCATCCACAACACTCACACACGTGAGATCCCCATTATGTAGTGACTCAAAATCAGCGACATAGATGTTCTTGTATCTTTTTGCCATCAGGATCACATCACCAGTTATAAGATTTGTGATTGTGCAGATTTTTGACACAAATTCCACCTTGTTGACTTTGTCGCAAATATGAGAGACACTCAGCAAGCTGTACTTCAGGCCATTCACGTAATAAACATTTTTGATTGAGTGAGTGAGAGACTTTCCAACTCTTCCTACTCCAAGAATGTATCCTTTTTTGCCATTTCCAAAGGATACACTCCCTCCTTGCAGGGCTTTGAGTGAAATAAAATCATTAGTGCTTCCAATCATATGCTTTGAGCAGTCAAAATTCATGTACCATCTTTGGATGCTTTCTTTCATTGCTCTTTGCACAAGAGAATCAAAGATTATACTTAGGAACCCAAACAAGTTTGGGTCCCTTGTAATGAGGAAAAGGGTGAATCAGGGTTCTTTTTGTCTAAGCAGGCAATACACGTTTGTTATATGAGGGAGCAGGATTTTTAACAGTAATTACCTTTTTAGCAAAAATTTTGTTTTTCTATTGAGACTGAAACTTAGCCTTACAGGTTTCCTTAAAGTGCCCAGTGTTACCACAATGAGTGCAAAGCCAGTTGTCAGGTACAGTAACGTACTTGATATGAGGGTTGTAGGGAGTTTTTTCCCTTTGAAACTCGATTCCCTGCCTATTTCCCCCATTGTTCGTGTACATGGCAGTGATAGCTTCAGAGGACCAGGTCCACTTGAGTGATTTTGCAAGATCACTCTTGACTTTACCTAGTTCTTCCTGAATTTGTTTGTTTTTCTCGAGTTCAATACACAAGCTATATTTCACTGATTGTATCTCATCTTTAAGCCTAATATGTGTATCATCAGCAACTTCCTTTCCTTTTTGAAGAATCTCATACCTACCTTCTCCTTTTAGTTCCTCGATTGTATCCTTCAGATCTACAACTACTACTAATAGGTCATCTCTCTCATGCTCTATGTTAGCAACCTTTTCAGTTAGAGCTTCTTTCTCTTTTTTAACACACTCAATAGTCTCTTTTAGATCAACCACAACAACCACTAGATCATCTCTCTCATGTTCTATGTCTCCTACTTCTACAGTTAATGCATTTTTATCATTTATAAGACTTTGATAAGCATCAATTAAAACATTAGCCAAAGAAATGAGTTTTTTAGGAGAATAAGACTTCAAATTTCCTTGAACATCTAGAAAGTTTACCTCATCATCATCGTCGTCATCTTCATCATTATCAGACTGTGCCATCAAGGCAAAGATACAGTCATAATCAGCTGCTTCACTTTCCAGTGCCATAATGGAGTTGTCACCTTGATCATCTGGAAGAGTCTTCCCATGCAGCAAGAGCTTGTTTCACAACATTGTCAACGACATTTTTCCTCTTAAAATATTTGTCAGGAATTGAGTTCCTCTTAACTGCTTTGTCTGTGTTGTGTTTGTATTAATCTTGCTTGAGGAGAGGACAATATTTGATGAAATGTCCCAGCTTACCACACTTATGACATAGGTCATAACCTTTTTGGCTTGCTGGAGCTGCTCCCTTTTGGAATGCCTCCAATTCTGCGAACCATTTTCTGGAATCTGTTTATCAGGTAAGCCATATCAGCATCCTCGCCACCTGAATCATTGTTGTCCGTATTGAGAACTAGGTTCTTCTCCATTTTGGGCTCTCTTCTCTCATTGTCCTTCTTCTTCTTCTTCATTTAATAAGTTTTTAGATTACTAATGAGTTCATCAATGGTCAGCTTCTGCAAATCCTTTTCCTCTGTGATGGCGTTTACCTTGCTTTCCCAGGAACCAGGTAATACACTAAGTATTTTCCTAACAAGTTTGTTCCTGGGAATGATTTCTCCCAGTGAGTGAAGCTCATTAATGATAGAGGTGAAGCGAGTGCGCATGTCCTGAATGGACTCGTCGTCCTTCATTTTGAAGAGCTCATACTCAGTTGCCAACGTGTCGATCTTCGACTGCTTGACTTGAGTTGTCCCTTCATGTGCTGTTTGAAGAGCTTTCCAGATCTCCTTAGCACTCTGACAAGCTGATATGCGGTTGTATTCATCTAGTCTGATGCCACAGACAAGAATCTCTTTTGCCCTGAGATTCTTCTCAATAGCCTTTCTGTCAGCATTATTGTACTATTTTCTTGTTTTTGGGACTATAGATGTTCCCTCATCAACAGTTTTCATGGGAACAAAAGGTCCGTCACAGATTACATCCCATAACTCTGAGTCCTCAGCCATGATAAAATCATGCATTCTTGTTTTCCACCAATCATAGTATTGGTCGTTGAATCTAGGTGGTCTATAGGTTGATTGATCTTCTTCAAAGTTTGGTGGAGCAGCCATGGGGAGCCTTTCTAGGTGTTAGCCTAATAGAAAGAACATGCTTTATTACCAATTGACAGAATTCAAGGGTCCACCAAACTATATAGAGAACCAGGTTCTCAATTAGTTCCCACAGAGCATACGCACGCTGCAGTAGGTAAATGACACAAAATATTTTACGTGAAAAACTCCCAGCTCACGGGATTAAAAACCACGACCTACCCTTGTAGGATTTTCACTTCACTACTGAGTAAACTTTAGATTATAACCTATTGTAACCTAGAAATTAACCTCTTAATCTCTCACTAACTTGTAACAACTCTATTACAAGCCGCTTTGTAATAACTCTATTACAAAGACTTACAACTCGACTAACTCTAGCCAAGACACAAACACAAGGGTTTATGATTTACAAAGGTTTCCTACGCAATGCTTCTAACTAAGCTAAGTAGGAATTACAAGTAAAGAACTTTAACAAAGGTGTAACACAACTAGGGACATGTAATGACTTAATACATGAAATTGGTCCTTCGTTATGTTATTCTTTGTTCTTGATGCCCTTGAGAATCACTTGCAAGATTGGCACAGGCTTGAGAGAAAATGCTTGATCGATTCTTGAATGTGCAAGTATTTTGTTTTACCTTTGCTTGATGTAAATAACTCATTTGTGACATCACTTGAATGATGTAAGCAAGTTAGGTAAAGGGAATTTCCCATAAAGTTGAATGTTGCACTATTTTTGTACTGTTGCATGTGCAGGCAGCAACTTTACAGCTATGGGGAGTTGACTTGTATAGTCACCACAGGAACTGATGGCCATATGTTCTCTCTGTTGTTCCTTTGACTCTGAAGAGTTGAATCACGTCCCCAAACTGAGACTTGTTGTTTTTTAAGTGCTTGAGGATGTGTAACAGGTTCCTTATCTGGTTCTTTTCATTAAGTTTGTTAGATCATCAAAACATAACAGGGATACATATAACCTATCAAGTTCGAAGTCAAATTTCTTTAAGGATTTTTTTTTTGATGAAAAATATTTAAAATAGTGTGACTTCATATACTTCAGTTTACTTTCATTACCCATCCTAAATTATAAATACTATTCGTAATTAACTTTCAAGGGATATAAAATTTAAATGCACCCAATGTTTATACCAACTTATTAAATACATATCACATGTCTTCACAAATATTCATATAAGTAAACTATAGCTAATTGGTACACATTTTCACCTTATTTTATAATTTAACCACGGTAAATTAGCATGGTATGGCGTAAACAAATTCACATTTGTTGGAACAAAAGAGGCATGGTTGGATATTGACCAGGTCAGGCCACTAGAAGAAGAGGGTCCTCAGGTTAGCTTAGCAGACCAAACCAAATTAAGCTCGTCCAGACTTTCTTTTTTATTTTATTTTCTTCTACAGTATAATAACAACATACCTATCTTTTTTTTTCTATGGTATTTTTTAAATAAGGAAAAGGGTTATTTTATTTTTCGTTCTCGTGGTCAAAAATCTAGAATAAAAATTGTGTGCTCTCATTAACAAACTCGGTTAGAGTACTCAATTATGACAATTAACAAACAAATCGTTATGAATAAAATAAATTCAATATTATTTACTGTTAAGTTTGTATTATTTTTTATATGAATAATTATCGAATATATCTTGATTACTTATGAAAATTTAATATTTAATTCTATTATAACCCAACAAAAACTAAAAAAAGATGATAGTTCAAACAAAACCCTGCAGAATTTATGTCAAAAAATGTAGGAAACTAACATATGAAATATTAATATAGAAAATTTATCAACTTAAGTATTTGTTATATGAATAATTACTAAAATATCTTATTAGTTATGAAAATTAAATATTTAATTCTTTGTTAGCCCCAAAAATATCTGGAAAAAAAAGATCATAGTTCAAACAAAGCCCTCCCGAATTTTAGGTTAAAATGTAAGAAAATATGAATAGTTATTAAATATATCATGACTAGTTATGAAAACTAATTATTTAATTCTCTTATAACCAAAAACTAGTTGGAAAAAGATGATAGTTCAAACAAAACCCTACCGAATTTTAGGTAAACATGTAAGAAAATGTGAATAGTTATTAAATATATCATGATTAGTTATGAAAACTAATTATTTAATTCTCTTATAACCAAAAACTAGTTGGAAAAAGATGATAGTTCAAACAAAACCCTACCGAATTTTAGGTAAACATGTAAGAAAATGTGAATAGTTATTAAATATATCATGATTAGTTATGAAAACTAATTATTTAATTCTCTTATAACCAAAAACTAGTTGGAAAAAGATGATAGTTCAAACAAAACCCTACCGAATTGTAGTCAAAAATGTAAAAAACTAATATTGAAAATAATAATATAGAAAATGTATCAACCTAAGTAATAATATAAAAACTTTATCGATTAAATATTAATATAAAAAATATCGCAATATATTTAAAGAAAAATACTTTAAATAATATTTTAATACTTTAATTAATATTATTCAATTTATAGACATCGTCATGGAGCTCCCCCCTGTACATCCTGGACCTGCATCTCGAGAGCTACTGTTGCTCCAGGGCAACTATAGGTCTTAACACATTTGGGATGGGCAGTGTCTGTCCCAGACCTTCCACCCTAGACGTATAGACAATATGTGGGAGTTCATTAGGGACCACCCACTGCATCCCCGCACAGTTAGATGCCTTCAGCGGATGAGTTTTTACGGCATTAGAGAGATTGCCCGGTTGCAGTTCGATTGGGCCCTGATCACGGCTATGATAAAGCGATGGCGACCGGAGACGCACACGTTTCATCTACCCATCGATGAGGCTACCATCACGCTAAAGGACGTGGAGGTTCTTTACGGGTTGCCTATTGATGGTATACATGTAGCTTACCTGCATGCTCTTAGGGACTATACGGGAGAGGACTACCTCCATATATTGTAGAGGCTCACCTGTTTCCAGCCTGTGAAGCCGACTGCGTTGAGTGGTGCTAGTCGATTGCAGCTGACACCCGTTAGGCAGCATCTGGTAGTGCTGCACGAGGAAATTACTGATGACTCACTGCCAGAGGATATCGATCGGCGGACGAGGCTGTTGATGTTGATGATATTTAACGGTATTCTGTTCCCGAACACTTCGTGAAACCTAGTCAGCTTGCAATTTCTACATCATCTGGAGTGGCTAGATGATTTACCTGGTTACAACTGGGGTGGAGCTGTTCTAGCTTACCTTTATAGGCAGTTGTGTCGGTCGTCCATGGGCACCGTATGAGATGTTGCCGGTTTTATACCGCTGCTGCAGGTGAAAACATAGTCAATTCTTTTTATGATTATCACAGAGATAGTAAAAAATGAGTTGCGTTTTACGTCCACAATCTATATTAGGTTTGGACCTGGGAGCAGTTCCTGCAGTTCCAGCCACCTCTGCCACCGCTAGCTCCAGATGTACCACCTCTACCGTTTCTCCCACTAGCTAGGAAATGGGTATATTGGCGAGGCCACACCCGCGAGGTTGAGGCTCGACATCATCTCCCTTATTATAGGTATTTGTTGGATTTACTTGAAGGAGCTCAGGTACATATATACGTAAGTTTACTTGGCCTGGCTTGATATGTCTTCCATTTATTCATGATTCTTGTGTTTAATAAATAGTTAATATGGAGGCCATACAACGACATGCTCATAGTTGGATTGCCAGATTATTTCTCCTGCAGCCGAGCTAAGTGGATGTCTTCAGTCCCTCTTATATGTCTCAATATAGTCGAGCATCATGTCACCGAGCGAGTCCTTCGATAATTTGGTCGACGCCATCTTGTATCTATTCCGCCCATTGGCAGTCCACACATTACCAGCGGGATGATCGCTGCAAGGTCGACCAGACATACTTGGCTTGGCTAGAGGCCCAGATAGAGGATTAGGACCAGAGGTATGGCCTTATTTTGCCATACCCTCCACCTGACTGTTTGGACGGGGAGCATGAGTACATGGGTTGGTATCGCAGTGTTACCCGGCTTCTCATCGGGAATCCCGTTCAACGTGCTAGTGGTCGGTACGTTCCATATACCGGGAGGCATGAGGCGTTGGTATGTCATTTGTTATACTTACTTATAGTGTTACATTACTTTAACTTCCTTCATTAATTATCATTTTATATGCTATGTTGGTTATTGGCTTACACCAGTTCTACTAGTTGGGACTGCAAATGCTACATCATACAGGTGAGGGAGCAGCAGTTGTGTACAAGCTTGGCCATCGGGTTACTGATCTTGCTGCTGACACATTAAGATGTGCCCAAGGGGATGTACGCTTAGGATACAAGGCTGCTTATGTGATGCCCGAGGAGTACCATCATGGGCCAGAAGTGGCCTTTGAACGTAGTAGACGTGGCAGGAGTGGCCAGAGAGGAATGAGCCCTCTGGAAATTGGCTTCTTGGTCTTCCTGCCTAATCAAGTCCATTTGCCTCCTGAATTTACACTCTTGATGATCTGTTGCATCCATCCATACTAAATCATGTAAGCTCTTATTCGTATGAGCCCTCTGGAAATTGGCCTTCAAGTGCCTAACACAGTAACGGTGGTAGGCATACGATTCCTGCCATTCACGCAAATTCTGTACATATCTTAAAATACCACCATACCGATCAGATATTACTCAAATACCTGAACGTTGTCTGACAACATGATCCTTCAAGTGGTTCAAAAATAATGTCAAAGTCTCTTGGATTTCGTTGGCACAAATAGCAAATACGAGGGGAAATATGCTTCCATTAGCATCTACTGCAACGGCAATTAACAACTTAATATCATACTTTCCCGTCTATGGATATCACTGGCCGAATGCACAAAACTGTCAATGGTTGGTTTAAATGCCTAGAAAACATATCTGAATATGACTTCTTGTATTCTCGGACTCCGCTCAAGTTTCCATTCAACAACAATCTCGGGGTTAAAGTGTTGCAACGTAGCCATGTATCTTGGTAGAGTGACAAAATATTTATCTCAATTACTATAAACAATCTCAAACGCACGTTTACGCCCGAGATATGCCTTTCTTTTGGTAATGGTATACCTATATACCTGGTGGACAGATTTTATACACTCTTTAATCTTGTACCTTATGAACGATTCAATGTGTGGAATCAAGACAAGAGAAATCAAGTCAACATTCAAGTTAAAATGATTCCCATTAAATGTGTCTGTATCACAAGTGTGGGTGCCAATGTATTTCCCCACAATCCACATATTTGTTTTCAACTTTCTCGCACGCAGCATCCATGTACAACCTTGAAACCATCTACGATAAATAACTTTGTATACTTCCGGAGATGACTCATGAACCTCGATCTCACGACACTCTTTTATGTTGTACATTCGCACCTCCCTGCTAAGGCGCGCTTTAACAGCAAAAAGCATATTATTTGGCAGAACCATTGGTCTAGATTCATCCCACATTGCTGTCTGAATGTCATCAAGATCCCTTATGAGGGCATCCACATCCGGCATATTGGGCAACTGATCAAGGTAGGGAATCGCTCTTTAATAAAAGGGCAGATGGGACTCATACATTCTTGGTCTAACGGGAGGTGGAGTCGACATATATGGAGCATGCTCATTGGTGGCATCATGCTCCCTTGGCAAATCAGGTTGCTTATTCTCATTCTCATCATCATCACCCTCGTTAGGGAAGGGTGTGTCATCTCCAGACTAATCACCATTGTTGTCATAATCACTATCATCTTTCTGACTCTGTGCATCTGCCAGATCCTGATTAAATATATCGTCTTCGGGCAATTGGGTAAGGACATGACCTTCAAGCTGCTCGTTTTCGCTGCACAATCAATAAAATAATGAGTTTCTGAAATTCATCCCAACATTATATATAAACTTTATCTCTTAACTTACAAATCATAATCTCTTGATATCCCATGATGCACATTATCGAGTTGCTGATAACTCTCGGACGGACCACCACGATCCCGAATACCAAAATCGGGCATATTCCAACTATCTGTTGGTTCATAACTTGTAAAATTCATATTTGGTCGGTACCCCATTTGGAATATATGAATATTAATACAAATATTATACATAAAAAAATAGTAATACAAAGGAAAAATAAAAATTACCACTCGGCGAGTGGATTATGTAAACTTGGAGAGAAATTATGTCCTCGCTCCTCATTCGCCCGTAAAGATAAATTTAGATCTGGCCAAACTCTTTCAAACGGAACCTGTTCGAATAAAACTGCTCCAAAAACACCACCTGATGATTGAGGGTTATTCCTATTTTGCGGAACCTCAAAATTGCGAACGTCTTCAGACTTGACGTACATTTTCAATATTTTTATCACAAGAAGTTCCTGGTGTTCATCCGGAGTCCTCAAAAAATTTGTTAGAGTTTCATCGTCTTCGATGTTAAACTCAGCATAACAAGCAACCCTCTGCGGAGTAACAAAATATGGAGTAACAAAATATGGATATCTTTTGGTTACTTTAATATTAACCGAACGTTTCCTCACACTCATTTTCTTTACATTACAACAAAACCAATCTATCGTACTCTATTGTAAGTGGCAAGTTAAAAATACACTGTGGAGAATAACTATAGTGTATTGAGTTATTCTCCACGACAACCTCACCCCCTCCAATATAATGCAACCCTAATTTTTTGCTTTTCGAAAATTATGACAAAATGCAGAAAAAGTTAAGTAAACAAATATTTTGAAATGAGTAAAAGAAAATAAAAAGGATGCAGAAGACTGATCTATCATAAATGGGTTTTTAACGAAACAATAAAACTCCTTAAATAAGCAAAAAACCAATGTGGGGTAGCGCATTCATTATACGCGTTATATATGTAGTGCTATAAATACATGTGCTATACCCACCAATTAAGTAAAATTCAAATATATAAATTGTTGGTGGACAAACATGTTGTTAAGGTATAGCGCATTCAACCCATGTGTTATATATAAATTGGTTATCAGTTGATGTTTTTCACCTATTTTTGTGATTTGAGTCCAAAAAGATCACACTTTAGTTACGGACTCGTATTGCGGGATGTAAGCCCGGATCTGAAAACTCGAGGGAAAAAGAAAAATAAAAAATATTCAGGAAAATATTTATTAAATTTAATAATGAAATACTCCATATCTCTCTGCCCTATACCGTTCAGATTTCATGTTTTTTTTTTCTCGTGTTGCTGCTTTCGATGTGTGTTGGGACAAGAGAGAATTGTTGATATTCTTACTGTTTGGTTCCTGTCTTCAAAGAGAACTTTACTGGCTGCGCCGAGAATGCTGTCAAAGTGACAAAAGTTGATGGGACAAAAGTTATTCGCTTTTCATTCAAATCTAGATAATATTTGGTTGAAGACTTGAAGTTAGGAAGATGAGCAATTAAAAGCTGGACATTAGACATTAATTTTATTTAGATAATAAAAAAGTTTAAAATATTGCGAGTAAAAATCATATTAGTTGAAGTATTCCATAAATAAAAATTTGAGTCACAAATTCTTTACTTCATATTGAAATTAAAATAATGAATATAATTGTAAAACAACATTAATTTACAAAAAATATTTTAATATTTGTAAAACTATTTGCAAATAATGTATGTCTAAGCGCTTTAAAATGGATAGATCTTTTTTCTGAAAGATGGTAAATTACTACTAACGTTGGGGAAATATTTGCCATTTGTTTGAACAGGGGAGAAGGTGGGTGTGGCTCTCATTGATGACAAGATGCGAAAAGCGAGATTTAAATGGTTCGGACACGTACAAAGGAGAAACCCAGATGCTCCGGTAAGGAGGTGTGAGCGGATAGCTTTGGAGGGCACGAGAAGAGGTAGAGGACGACCTAAAAAGTATTGGGGAGAGGTGATCAGGCAGGACATGGCGATACTTCAGATTTTCGAGGTCATGGCTCTTGATAGGAAGTTGTGAAGGTCGAGTATTAGTGTTGTAGGTTAGGAAGTAGTTGAGTCTCCCTTACTCCGTACCTTTGTGAGGCTAGTCTGGTAGGGTTTTTGTTGATGTCAACTAGTGGCAATGTTGTGTCTTACTACTCTTTTGTTTTCCATAGTGTCGGGTATATGTATTGTCTATCGTGTTTGCTTTGCATCTACTTTCTCATTTCCATGATGTTATTTTTCCTATAGTTTCTATTGGTGATACCGATATTGTCTCTTTTCGTCTTCTTGAGCCGATAGTCTTTCGGAAACAGCCTCTCTACTCCCTCGGGGTAGGGGTAAGGTCTGCGTACATACTAACCTCCCCAGACCCCACTATTAGGATTTCACTGGGACGTTGCTGTTGTTTGAACAGAGGCGGAGCTAATATGCAGGTTGGACTGAACTCAGTAATTTTGGTTCAAATTTTATATTTATCTAAAAAACATCCATTAAAAATATATAAATTATTAATTTAGAATTCATTAACTTAAAAGACTAGAACCATAGCTCATTAGTTTTAAATTCCGACTATGTGTCTATGTTTGAAGTTTGAAAAATTGAAATTGCAAATTATGTTTTTAAGTTTTTACCTAAAGTGATTGTTTAAGCAGTGCTCGCAAAAAAATCTAACTTTTTATGTTATTGATCTTTAGACCAGTCTTTCAAACTCTTTTAGCTCAGTATTTACGTAATATTTGGTTCTCACCTTAAAAAAGTGCATTTGGAAGGCTCTGGAGTAGGATTTTCCTTTCCTTCCATCAACGCTAGAGCTGTCAAAATAGGTCGGGTCGTGAGCCCCCACATGCCGGCCCATCATTTTTAAAATATAATTTTATATTTTTTCTTTAAGTTCTGACCTAAAAAATGATAATTATTTAAAAGTTAAAAAATGTCTTATTAGAAAATTTTCGCAAAATTTAACATCTTTTTATATTGTTCCAATATATCACAATAAATACTAAAAAGGTAAAAGGCAAAACTATATTTCATTCACAAAAAGTCATAACTCAAAATAAACTATTCAAGAGAATACCCATGACGCTTATGGGATATCCAACACATCATCTTCATCAAACACATTTGAATCCGCTTGTGGCAAAGTTGTCTTAACATCTTCACTTTCATCTACATCTACAATTCATATGCAATATTAATTAGTGAATTATTAAGAATAATTAAATTTTAAAAACTAATAATATTTAAATTCACATAAAAAAAATATTACCAGTATGAGTTTGGGAAAAGTCGTGCAGTCAATTTCGAGTAATAACAAGTGTTTGGGCATTTTCATGATGGATGTAACTTCTGTACTTTGTAAGAACACCCCACCAATGCTAAATGTTGATTCCGATGCTACAATGGTAATAGGAATACTATGTACATCATGCGCTATCACTGAAAGATCGGGATATTTTCTAGAATGGTCCTTCCAATACATGACAACATCCATCTCTTGAAACTTTTCAAGACCAAGCTTTGGTTCCTCTAAGTAAAGATCCAATTCTGACTTTCCATCACTAGAGGCAGTATACTTTTTATATTTTATATATTTTTAAATAAATATTTTTATTAAGCCCACGGACCGGACCAGCCCAGTCTCAGTCAAGCCTCACGAGCCACGGGATTACTCGGGCCGGGCTTAAAAGCCTCATTTTTAAATGGGCTCCAATAGCCCAACCCTACTGAATCACGGGCTAGGCAGGCCCAACGGGCCAAGCCTATATTGACGGCTCTAATCAATGCTCCTCAATTTTTTTGTGATTTCGTGCTGAATTTCTTTTTGATTCTCACCATCATGGGGGTTTAGGCTGGCCCCAACATGTATATTAGAATCCAAAAAGGAAATATATGGAGGCAGGAGACATAGAACCTTACCTCTCCTTCTACAATAAGTAAGTTAGATATTTCTAACCGTAAAGTTAGCAAAATATTACATGATGTAAGGTCATTCCCATATTGATCATCAAATAAATAAGTTGATCCTAGTGTCGGATTAACTAGGAATAAACAGTTGAGTTTCCAAAAAAAGAGGGAGCACAACTCCCTATTACCAATGTGTAGAAACATAGCTTCAGGAAGTTCCATTCTTGTGCTTTTTCTTAATTCTAAAATTAGGAATTTGATTTTGATCCATTATGGAGCATCCTCTGACCTTCTTAGGGAGGTCTTTCCATTCATCAAATAAGATAGTAGTACCATCAAATAAGTTGCTCCCAGTTTTTGCTAGAACATCTGCCACAGTGTTTGCTTCTCTAAAGCAGTGTTGAATTTTGAAATGATGGGTTGTAGACCTTGTTTAATCTACTCCGCCCATTAAGCTAATTCTCATAGAATAATATTCCGGTTAGTTAGCATATTTACAACAAGCAATGGGTCCATTTTCAAAATAATATTAATGTGAGCTTGTTGATTGCACCAATTAACTGTAAATAAGGCTGCTTGCACCTCAGCTTGATGGTTAGTAAAAAAATGAAGTTTTGTTTAGCAAAAGCTGTAATAAAATCTCCATTTTTATCCCTCACAATACCTCTAATACCAGTAGTTTGGTTATCTGAGTTACTACTACCATCTGTATTAACTTTTAAACAATTAAGTGGAGGTTTTTCCCAACTAACTAGTGTGAGCATCAAATTTTTGACTATATTTGAATTTTTATCACCTTCTACTATGTAAATATTTTCAGAAATTTAATATATATTGTTTAGCTTTGTTACACTCCCTAGTCGCTTTTGCAACATAGGGTCTCCACTCCCTAGTTGATGTTATTGTAGACATAGGGGCTCCACTCCCTAGTCGTCTTTTCCAACATAGGGTCTCTACTCCCTAGTTGATTTTATTTTTGACATAGGGTCTCCACTACCTAGTCGCTTTTTCCAACAAAGGGCCTCCACTCCCTAGTTGATTTGATCTTAAATGCAGGGTACACGATTCCCTGATATCTTTGCCAATATAGGGTATCCCATTCCCTTGCCACATTTTCCCAACATAAGGTACACCAATCCTTAGTTGAGACATCCTTTTGACAATAAAAGAACACAATCCAAAAAAAACAATATGACATTATCAGGGTACACCACTCTCGATCTTTTATTGCTTTCAATAAAGAAGTAGTTTAGAATTTTGTTACAATAACTCACGAAATTTTCCTAGTGCAAACTGGGGCAGAAAACATTCGTTCGATTGTTTGTTTTGGTGTCTGAGTAGGTTTTTCCTCGAGGCACAGGGTTCGAGATGACCAAAAGAAGAAGTCTCAATTCAGAATAAAAGCAATTGAAAAGATGTGGAATGCTAAGACATGACTGAAGCCACGAGAATTGGAGTCCCGTTTTGATTAGAAGAAGCTATTGAAAAATAAACTAGAACTTACAGCTAGCGAGCATCAAGGTTTGGATCAGAGTCTGCATGAAGAACTAGTCAAGACTCAAGATCAAGTTTCTGAAGACTCATAGATA
>AWOL01S0008621.1:3275-27866 GCA_000715115.1 Nicotiana otophora
CCAGCAAGGCCATTCAATCAGGGTTAATCGGTAGTGGAAAGAATAAGAAAGAGGAGGTATCAGCAGTCGTCCCTTACTATCAAACTAACCCACATCACAGAAACACTTCCTATTCCCCAAATAATCATTCACTACCACCCACTTACGCTCCAGTATATAATACCCAAGAGCTCACATCCTCTCCAAAATGTAATCACTCATCTAGATTCAGGAATTCAGACTAGATCAAAGGCAAGAAACATGTTTTCTTTCTCAGCCTTTCTGTCTCAAATTGAGCCCAAATATATCAAGGAAGCATTGAAAGATGTTGACTAGATTGCTGCTATGCAAAAAGAACTCCATCAATTTGAGAGGAACAATGTGTGGCACCTGGTTCCCCGAACTTCAGATAGAACAGTTGTTGAAACCATGTGGGTATTATGAAACAAACTTGATGAGTTTGTAAATACAACAAGAAATAAGGCCATGTTGGATGTCCAAGGCTATAATTAAGATGAAGGAATTGAATATGATGAAACTCTTACTCCAGTTGCAAGGATGAAAGCCATTGGAATTCTTATTGTTTTTGCATATCATATGGAATTTAAATTGTTCCAAATAGATGTTAAGAGTGCATTTATGAATGGATATTTTAAGGAAGAAGTCTTTATCAAACAACCACCTGGTTTTGAATTCCATGAGCATCGTGAACATCTATTCAAGCTCGACAACTCCCCATATGGATTAAAGCAAGCCCCTCATGCATGGTATGAAAGGTTGTCTAGGTTCCTTCTAGAAAATGGTTTTACTAGAGGGAAAATCAACAACACTTTTTTTCTAAAGAAGAGATTCTGGAACCTGCTAATTGTGCAGGCCTATGTTGACGACATCATCTTTGGTGCAATAAATAATTCCTTGTGTGAGGAGTTTGCCAAGCTTATGGGAAGTGAGTTTGAGATGAGTATGATGGGGGAACTGAACTTCTTCCTATGGCTTCAAGTTAAGAAAACCTCTAAGGGAACGATGATAAGTCAACAGAAATACATTAAGGAGTTTCTGAAGAGGTTTGAGATGGAAAGTTAAAAGACCATCGATACTCTTATTGCTACTACGACTCGTCTAGACATAGACAAACCAGGTTCTACTGTAAATGAAACTATGTATCGGGGCATCATTGGTTCACTCTTGTACCTAACAGCCAGCAGACCTGACATTGTGTTCAGTGTGGGGTTATGTTCTAGATTCTAATCAAGTCCAAAATAATCTCATCTGAAAGTTGCTAAGAGAATCCTGAGATATCTCAAAGGAACGCAGGACATAGTCCTCTATTATCCTTTAGGAGACAATTTTGACTTAATTGGGTATGATGGTGTTGATTATGCTAGTTATCTGGTGGATAGAAAGAGTACATCTGGTATGACACATTTTCTGGGGTCATGTCTAATTTCATGGGGTACAAAAAAACAAAATTATATAGCCTTTTCAACTGTAGAAGCTGAATATATAGCAGCTGCCTCATGTTGTGCTCAACTATTGTGGATCAAGCAATAATTAGGAGATTTTGGTGTGTTTTCTTACTATGTGCCACTGCTGTATGACAACATAAGTGCCATCAACATGGAAAATAACCCTATTCAGCATAAGAGGATAAAGCACATTGATGTGCGACATCATTTCCTTAGGACAATGTTGAAAAGGGTCTCATCTGTATGAAGTTTTGCAAAACAGAGGACCAGGTAACTGATGTCTTCACCAAAGCACTGAGTAGAGAGCATTTTGAAAAGAATCGACTGGATCTAAGATTGATGAAACTGAACTGAGAACATGCCCCCTCAATGACTAGCTATGAAGGAATGGTAAGGTGAACTGCTAAAAAGTGTTTTCTGGCAACTTTTAACTCAATTCTATACTGTTACAGGTAAACACACATGGAAATTATAAGACAACGAAGCAGCTAATGACATTGCAATTTATTAGAAGGATGATGCTCATATTTACAAAATTAGTCAAGGAACCTGGTTCTCGTGATCCAGGTTAGTAGTTCCTCTTACACTCATATGTATTTTGAATGGTTAGTGTGTCACGTCACGAAATATGTCCGCCCTTTTCTCATACCTTTTAAACCCAAATGTCACACCTGTTACAACTGACCCGACTACCCAGTCCATCGCGTCCATCTGTAACTGGTCCCTTTTTCCCTCTAAATAACCCCAAAAGACATGTCTCGATCATAACTGTCTACATCAAAGATATCAAACTCTCTTCTTCTATCTAAAAACCCTCTCTTTCGTGTCTTCACTCTAAACAAATTTACCATATCTTCTCAGAAATTAGAGTCTTCTAAAGCCAGCATTAATATCCCTACTGTGTCTTCATCTCATGAAGCACAGTAGTCCGAATCAGAACCTCAACCTTCACCTATTGAAATCCTCATCTCCAACTAACTACCACCCATTGTCTCTTCCCCTGCTCCGTTAAGTTCTAGTTCCCATCGTAGCCAATTAAATCAAACTCCTAATAAGTTTATCGCTTCAACCTCTCCCTCTACTATACCAGAAAAAAATGGAAGTAGAAGGACTGGTGGAAGGGGAAGAAGGAACAAAGGTCTCAAATCAGCGGGTTGAGGAAGAAAATGTAGACCAAGTGGATGTCACTAGTCTTGGGGAAGCATCTGGTACATCTGAAACCCCCTCTGCTCAAAACCTTTATCTAAACATCCTATCACCATCAAGTAATACTTCTCTAGCTTCTACTTATTCTACATTGTTAGAAGATTTGGGTAAGAAACAAGCCATAGAAAACATACTGCTTATTGATGCTGAAGGGAGTCTGGTTTGGGAGTCTATGTCTGGTGATATTAGTGTTGGGGCTCAAGGGGAAGAAAAAGGGAATGGGGATGGAAATGGGGACCTGGTGCCTCAAGGTGACTTAGTACCAGTCAATACTACAGGGGAGCCAACAGAGGGACCTACTCCCTATGCCTAAGAGGATCACTCTGCTCCTACTTGGGATGAAACTCCATGCTCCACTAGAAAGCCCCTGGACAGTACTGAGCTCTTTCTTCCCCTCACCTTGATGAAGTCCCTTTAGATTTTGTGATTCCTGAGATGAAGTCTATGTCTGAAGAAGAAGATGATGAAAGTGAGGTGGATTATGAAGATGTGCATGTAGCCCAGTTTATCGCTGCTAGAAATGGTGGGACGGCTTCTAAAGAGCCTGTTCTTAAAAGACCCACTACTAGGAAACAGAATAAAGATGCCCTTGAAAATGCTCTGAGGAAGAATAAGGAGAAAAACATTAGTGAAGGCGGGTAAATTAGTGAATGAGGAGGATCTACCTCCGACCAATGTTGTGAACGTTGAGGACGAAGACGTGAATGAGGAACCTGCTTCCCTTGTTCGTAAATCCTCTAAGAATTTTGTGCTTGTGAAATCTAAGAAAATGTTATATGTGAAGGGTGTTGAAATTGGTAGAGAGAAGAGTGTTGAGAAGAAGGAGTGTGGTGAGAAAGCGAAGCAGGAAGAAGGAGTCTGGCGAGAAAGAGAAGCCTGCTAGGAAAGAGAAAGGTGTTGAGAAGAATAAATCTCACAAGAGAAATTCAAGTGACAGCGAGGGACCTGGTTCCTCAAAAAGGGTCAGAGTGGAAGTGTTTGAAAGTGAAAGGAAAGAAAAGCTGCGGAAGCAAAAGGTGTTGTGGGGCAGAGTGTTTGATACTAACATTCTTGATAAATCCAGCATGAGGCAGTTAGTTGAAATTTGTAAATTTAAGAAGTGGAATCATCTCTTTACTATTCCAAGTCCAAAGGTTTATGAGGAGGAAGTTCGAAGTTTCTATGTTGATTTGTTCACTGTGGAGGATGACAACATCTGCCTGAAGGTCAATGGGGTGGACTTTATGATGGATGAAGCTGTACTGGAAATTATTCTTGATGTGCATGTTAAGGGGCTCTCATCTATTGAACGGACCTATTCCCTAAGCTTTTAAAAAGGTTATTCTAAAGCCTCAGGCTGTCCAGCAAGGGGAATGGGTGCACAAGAAGGCACTGCTTACAAAATACCAGCTCATGTTTGAGATGGTGAACAAGGTCCTGCTACCTCGAGCTGAAAGACGATCCATTGCATTGATAACAGACCTGGTTCTCTTGGAAGCATTGGACGGATACACTGCTATGAACCTACCTGGAATCCTGATTGAACACATGAAGAAGGTATCAAACTTAAAGGATGGGAACTATGTGTTGCCATATAGGTTCTTTCTCACCAAAGTTTTTGAACATTTCAAAGTCCCCTTGGGGAGAACAACTGTGGGAACTCATAAGCAAATATTCTCAATGAATACCTTGGATGAATACAAGTGTATTGATAAGAAGGGGGAGTTGGAAGCAGTTCTACAATTTCACAGTTGATTGATGATCAGAGTGCTTCCAATGAGGAGATAAGGAGGTTGAAGGCACAAAATACCATTCTTGAGGGACAACTCTGTCAAGCTCGAAAGGAACCTGGTTCTAGCAGTGCTTAGGGTGCAGAGGTTGTCAGCTTGATGGCTGGGAATACAGAGCTGAGGAAACAGGTTGAGAACCTGAAAGAGGAGCTCATTAATGAGAAGTGGTCTGCTAATGCTCATGTGGATGTTCTCCTCAAAGACCTTTCCCCCTCATCCTTCCCGTACTCCTCTGGTGCCCCCTAAATTGTCCCATTGACAGTGTCTAGTTTATCAGTCATGTTTTAGTCTCAGTGTCCTGTTTTTATTTCTTGTCCCTATGACTGTGGTACTTTAGTGTGTTTATTTGGTGGATTTTTTGTAAGAATGGTACTACTACTTGTGTTTTCTTCTCTTTAAAATTAATGGGTATCTCAATCCTTTCTCTATGTATGTTATACTCTTGTGTTCTATTTTTATCTATGTTGTGTGCACTCAAGTGGAATAAGTTAACTTTGTTGGACTTATTTTAGCTTTTACTTGAAAAATTCTTTTTATGATGCCGAAAGGGGGAAGAAACATTGAAGGGGAGAAAGTGGTTCTCAGGGGGAATATGGCTATTCTACAGGGGAACAATATGGAGATTTGGTTCTCAGGGGGAACTTCAATTCTAAGTTTGTCATCACCAAAAAAGGGAAAATTGATAAGTTATGTGCCTTTGTGTTTTGATGATTTAACAAACTTCATATGAGAACCAGATAGGTAATCTGATACAAAGCTATCCGTGCTCAGAATAACAAGTCGCATATCTGGCATAAGTTCCAATGAAATCAATTAAGGGAATTGCAAAGGGAACAGATGGCTATCAGTTCCTCCAGTCACAGTACAAGTCAACTCCTTACAGTTGTTAAAACTGCTGCATTGCAGATGCAATAGTGCAACAGTCAATGTTGAAGCATGTTGTGTACCGGACACTTGCTTGCATGATCCTAGTGACCTCACTTGTATGTTACCAGCATGAGGCAAGGGATTACACACATTTCCAAACCCTAAACATAATTTATTCTCAAGTGTGAAGCCGCATTCATTTACTCCAAGGCATTGAAGAACAAATAGCAACAGAACGAAGGACTAGATTCCAGTATTGAGTACATCGTGTGTCCTTAGTATTGTTGTATATTTGTTAAAGTTCTTCACTTGTAACTCCTACTCAGCTTAGTTAGAAGCATCTTGCAGGATACCTTTATAAATCATAAACTGTGTGTTTGTGTTTGAGTAGAGTTAGTCAAAGTGGTGATCTTTATAATAGAGTTATTACAAAGAGGCTTGCAATATAGTTATTACAAGTAGCTGAGGAATTAAGATTTTAATTACTAGGTTACAATAGGTTATAATATAAAGTTGCTCAGTTAGTGAAGTTGAAATTTTACCAGTGTAGGTCGTAGTTTTTAATCCCGTGAGCTGAGAGTTTTTCACATAAAATATTATTGTGTTATTTACTTACCTATTTGTGTATGTGTTCCATGAGAACTGATATAGTTTGGTGAACTCTTAATTTATTTCAATCCGGCCCAACAATATTAATCTAGTAACTAGTTGACGATTTTAGGGGGAGTTGGCTGCTGGCTAACCTGGCAGCAAATTCTACTTCCTGAAAACCAGATATTGTTTCCCCTTCCTTTTATTTTCTTCTTACTCTTTCTTAATTAATTTTAATTTAGCAAGATATTTTGCTTAAACCTTCCAGTAACTAATATTCTTCTATTGTGTGTAAATTATTTGGTCAACCATGGCAATTTAGGAATTGTACTTCTAGTTTATTTGAGTTTCAAATACTATCATTATTTTCTTAAAAGTGTGTGTTAGAATGTGTCAGTTTACATTTTTTATACTATCTAAGCATCATAATATTGACATGTCGATTTATTTATTTTTTACTTTCGTTTACTCTAAAAATCGGATAACAATTGAATTTGTACATGGTTTTAAGGATACGTGATATAATTTGATACAGAGTGATAAATCATATCAATTATGGAAATAAAAGATAAAAGGGTAAATGCAAACTACACAAGTTTGAGCAATCCTAGCATTGTGAGATTAATATCCCCCGAGCTAGAAATAATATAATTGATAATATTATTGATGTTGGAGTGCAATGAACTATGGAAAAGATAGAAATAACAGTATATAGCCTTTTGATATGAGTTACAATGTGTCCTATGAATTATCAAGTCCCCACTTATATATTATAGGAGATCTACTATTTGAGATATTATTTTATTATTCTATAAAAGGCAAAAGTCCTTGATTTGCTGACCGTTGGTTCCCTTTTTGAGCCATTCTGTGATTTCCGCCACAATGATTGGTTAATGGAGAGAATTACGGATCCCTATCGGATGAGTTGACAAAGCTTTCTTCGAGACCGTCAGAAACAGGGTCGGTCACGCCTTCGGCAAACTCGAGGGAAAATCTGATGGTTTAGATGGTTAATTTTGATAGTGCTTTGGGTTTGATCATAATTACCACATGCCAATCTTGGTTGGCGGTGTTAGTCGTCAGATCGATCTTTGAGCTCGACTTCACCCAATCACAGATGTTTTGGCCCTGACCTAATCAAGGAGTTCAGAAGCTCGATCGAATATCGAGCTCGATTTTACCCATATATAGATAGTCTCCTCATTTTTCGGAGAGTAGATGACGAGAAACGATATGAGTCTCTGATTCTCACTTTGATATATTATGACGCAAGTGACAAAAATATGATGTCAAAATCCCCTTATTTTTTGGAGAGCAAATGATGGGAAACGATTCGAGCTTTCGATTCTGACTTCGATAAAACATGACGATGAATTCATGACGTAAGTGATAAGAATAGTGGAAATATACCATCAGTCCAGTCTTCGGGGAATGTGTGTCAGTTAACGGTCGACCATCTTGGGATGTGAACCGCCATTTGGGAACACTATAAATACCTTTCAATCCATTCATTAGAACATTTTCCATTCCAACTCTTGCTCTTGCGTTTTAATAAAACTTCATCCTCTTCATCTTCTGGTTTTCTGGTTTTAAGCTTAAGAACTTCCTTCCTTGTAAGTTCTTTGAAATTTCTTCATAAGTTACCTGCTAGTTACAACTCCTCTTTTACCGACATCTTCTTATTTCCTCTATTTAGAAAAAATGGCAAAGACTTCAAAATATGCTCCTAAAAAAGAAACCCATTCTTCCTCAAAACCATCGGAAAATGTTTCACATACTGCTACTGAGGAACCAACACCGGAATCCCCTCTAAAGTTATTTGTCCCTTCGGGGTGCCCAATCGGAGCCGACTTTAAGATAGAGAACACCCCCTTGGTACCGGGTCGATGTGAGCCAGTCTCGAGGTACATATGCACTATTACTGCCAGCATCCTCGATAAGGTCAAAGAGGACTGCCACTGGGAAGATAAACTTGTTGTGATCCCTACCCCCGAGGAATCGATCACCACCTACGTGGAGGGTTTCCTATGTATTTACACTTACCCTTTCACTCTGGGTCCTTTAGACCCAGTCATAATAGCCTTTTGCAAAAGGTACAAGGTAATTCTCGGGCAGATTCACCCCTCATTTTGGAGGATTGTAATTCTTCTGCATTTTTTTGTGAGAAAAATCAAGGGGTGTCCATTTACTATCGACCACCCAATGCACATGTATAGCCCTCGACTTTACCGAGGGGGATTAATCAAGCTCGCACATCGAGCCACTAAGGCCATATTCTCGAGCATCGACGAGGATCGAGATCGGGGCTAGTTGGGCCGATTCGTTTGAGTGAGGACCTCGGACTTGATCCCGGCTGTGGATATGCCATTTTCTGAGAAATGGAATATGAAATGTATGTTTAACTTTGCCTTCAAGATTTCTTTTATTGTTTTTCTTTTTCATCCCTTCTCTTCGATGTTATGTGATGATGCAGTTGTTGCCTAGATGTCGGATGTTGTTCCTCGACTCAAGGAGTGGGTCGAGGGCATTGTGACACAGAGATCTTATTCCGAGCGCTTATGGCGTGAGCTCTCGAAGGGGCGATGGGAGGCCCGTAATCATGGTGAGAATTGTTTCTCTAAGTTACATTTGATCTTACTTTCACATTGTCGATTTTTAACTCGTTTTACTTTCCTTTTGCAGGTTTACCGAACGATGTTGAAATGAGGCATTCGTCTAGTGATGATGACATCTTCGCCGATCCCCCTACCTCGGGGCAGGATAAAGAGAAGAAAAGGAAAAAAGGCTCCAAGTTCCCCGGACCCTAATAAGAAAAGGCCAAAGAAAAGATTGGCTCGTAAACCCAAGGGAAGCACCGGTGGTCGAGCATTATCTCCGGATTCACTCCATCGACTAAGGGATGAATTCGAGAGGGAAGGTGAAGCTTTTGATTTTGTGATCAGTATGTCATTGCAGCTCAATGGGCAAGGGGCCTCCGAACCAGGGAGAGACGAGGCCGAATTTTATCACGTCGGGAGACCAAGGCGGAGGCAGGAGTTGAGACTCCCCGAGATTCTGGCAAAGCCCGGAAGGAAGCACTCTGCTCGATAGAGATTGTTGACTCACCCTCGTTCACAGAGTCGATGTTTAACGAGGCCCAGGTTACAAAAAAATTCCCCCTCAAGGGGGTCCATATATCAAACGATTCTTTACGTGGTTTTTTCAACTGTGTGGATTTGACAGCTACGGAGGACTCAATTGGATTTGGCGATCTAGAGATACCGAGAAAGAGCTCTCCATCAGAAGCAAGCGGACCTTCCTCCAGCCCAAAGTTGGTTGATCGATTCCCTGCCTCGAGTGCATATCCTGATCGAAAGCATACCATTATCTTTTCACTTCTGGAGGATGCCCGGGTTCTCTCCGCCCCCATAGGGGTGGCTAGCTATCTTCGGTGCTTGGTGACCGAGGATGATCAAGCTAAGATGAACGAGGTGGATGCACCCTGTCGTTTCAATAAAGTGCAACAGGCGTTGAATTGGGTAACTTCTCGTTTTTCTAAGTGAATTTTGTATTTATACTTAGAATATTTCGCAGATGTTTTAGTGTTTCCCTTCTAGATCATAGGCTTCGGTGCTTCATCACGAGGCGTTTTTGTGGTACCGGGATAACCTAAAGCAACTCGAAGCCGGAGTTCGAGAGCTTACTGAGAAGAGAGACACCTTTAAACTTCTTAGTGAGCAGCTTGAAGGGGAGACTAAGAACCTCTGTGCAGAGCTGGAAGTGGCCCAGAAGGATCACGCTGACTTGGTCGAGCAGGTAAAAGTTTTTGAAGTAAGTGATGATGAATTTGATTCGGTGAATGATGGTCAAAATCCGCAGGTCCAGCAAAAACTCGATCGGATTGCTCAGCTCCGAGCTGAAATTGACATAATCAAAGCTAAGACCTATGAATGGAGAGGCAAAATGGATCACTTGGCCTCGGAAAAAGAGGCTTTTCAGGAACAACTAACTTCGGCCGAAATTCAGCTAAGAGAGGCAAAGGAAAGGGCCGAGGTTCAGACAAAAAAGCTTGAGGAGCTTCAATCTCGGCTCGGTTCGGCCATCTAAGATCGAGATAATCTGGTCAAGGAGCTCAAAACAGCCAAGATGGAGTTCGACATGGCCAAGTCTAAAGCCACTGAAATGGTGGCCCAGTACAAGACTGATGCCAAAGTTGATCAAGACCAATCGAAAAATATAGCCGAGCATACGAAGTCGCAATCTCGATGGTAGGCCCTCGAGGAAATTCACGCTCGGGGTTTTAACTTATCGGCTGAGATTACGAATGCCAAATTGCTCAAAGCCGAGGCCAGGAAGCTAGCTTATCCCGAGGAGGAGGATTCTGAGGAATCAAGCGGATCCAAGGATGGAGAAAACCCCGAGAATCCAGATGACGAGGCGGGCTTCAGCCAAGATCAGACGGCCTCTGTTTGATTTTGTTTCTTTTTGTACTTAGTATTTTGTGTCAAGGTTGCTCCGCCTTTGTAAGGACAACACTTCGTAAATATAAATTCTCTTTTTTTGATAATTTCTTGAGTTCTTCCTTTGTTTTTCACTTTACATTTTTGCAAAGATTAAAATGCCTTAGCGTTAAATAGTTATGTTCGAACAGGCTTTGCCTTTGATTTTATTATCTCTAAAGTATCATAGGATCTGGTATGTCCGGGAACTCTTCCCGAATACTTATATTTTTTAGGATATGACTCGCCCAGAGTGAGTTTTGTAAGCTTTCGCAACCTCGGATTTTGTTAACTCGGAACGGCCTTAACCTTTAAATTCGGACATTGCCAAATAAGCTTCATGCCCTCAAGTGTTGTTGACTCGAAATGGACTTAGCCTTTACATTCGGGCATGCCAAATAGGCTTCATGCCCTCGAGTGTTTTTAACTTAGAATGGCCTTAGTATTTTAATTCGGGCAATGCCAAATAAGCTTCATGCCCTCGAGTGTTTTGAACTCGAAACGGCCTTAGGCTTTTAATTCGGGCAATGCCAAATAAGCTTCATGCCCTCAAGTGTTTTTAACTCGAAACAGCCTTAGCCTTTTAATTCGAGCAATGCCAAATAAGCTTCATTCCCTCGGGTGTTTTTAACTCGGAACGACCTTAGCCTTTTAATTCGAGCAATGCCAAATAAACTTCATACCCTCGAGTTTTATTAAATCGGAATGGCCTTAGCCTTTTAATTTAGGCAATGCCTACCGTCCCTGAGTAAAGTGAATGTTCGAACTCGGATTAGGGTGTCCCTTGGGCTCTATAACTTTGGCTTCTTGAAATATGCAAGAAATATTTCAAAGGACAAGATGTTTATCTGCAAGGAAGAATCTTCTTTTATATTCTTGTGCACAATAGATGTACATGTATACATGTTTTGTGCCAGGGCTCAAGCAGTCTATATGGGCATGATTATTTTGATCGTTTGGCCCTTACAATAAATCCTATTGATCGAGGCCCTTAAATCACGAAGTTTCTTTCCTTGTTGGAGTCGATAACCGAGGGTATTTCCCCCAGTGTTCGGGGCTTACTGAAAAGTGGCCTCGAATGTTATTGGGATCATTGCCATCGGTTCATAGCCGTCCTTCGATTCTAAGTTAGCATGATTTACTTACTGCCTCGTTAAAAACCTTACCGGAAAACCCATTTGGGACAAAATCAGTTCAAGAGAAAAAGAGTGCAACGCGTGCTTTCAGACCTAGGATCTCGTATCATCCTTTATCGGTTGCCTGCAAGTGTCAGTTTGAAATGTAAAAAGAAAAATAAAAGAAAGAATTGGGGCCGTACCTTAGCAATAATATCGCTTTTAGTGAGTTATATTCCAGTTGTTCGGTAATTGCTCGTCGTTCATTGTTCCAAGCTTGTAGGATCCTTTTCCGGTGATCTTGATAATGTGGTATGGTCCTTACTAGTTTGAGCCCAATTTCCCTTCGTTTGGGTTTCGGGTGCTCAGTGTGACTTTTTTTAGTACAAAGTCCCATGTATTGAAGTGTCGAAGGTTGGCCCTTCGATTATAATACTTTTCGATCCGCTGTTTTTGGCCGGCCATTTGGACGAGGGCGGCTTCGCGCCTTTCATCTAATAGCTCCAGGCTCGTATTCATAGCTTCATCGTTTGATTACTTTATTGCATATCGGAGTTTGATGTGTGGTTCTCCGACCTCGACTGGTATTAAAGCTTCGCTTCCATAAACCAAAGAAAATGGGGTGGCCTCGGTACTGGATTTTGAGGTCGTACGGTATGCCCATAGGACCTCGGGTAGCATTTCCTTCCATTTTCCTTTTGCATTGATTAACCTCTTTTTAAGGCTTTGGAGTATGGTTTTGTTGGTAGATTCAGCTTTCCCATTCCTACTAGGGTGATAGGGAGTGGATAAGATCCTTTTGATCTTATGGTCTTCAAGAAACTTACTTTCTTTGCTGCCAATAAATTATTTTCCGTTGCTGCACACAATCTCAGCCGGTATCCCGAACCGGCATATGATGTGGTCCCAGATGAAATCGATGACTTCCTTTTCCCGAACCTGTTAATATGCCTGGGCTTTCACCCATTTAGAAAATTAGTCAGTCATAAATAATATACATCGAGCCTTACCTGGTGCCCATGGAAGAGAGTCGACGATGTTCATTCCCCATTTCATGAACGACCAAGGCGACTAAATTGAATGCATTAGCTCCCCGAGTCGATGAATCAGCATAGTGTATCTTTTGCATTCATCATATTTTCAAACGCAACTCCCTCGTATCTTTTTCCATGTCGATCCAATAGTAACCGACTCCGATTATTTTTCGGACCAGCGATTCGGCGCCCGAATGATTTCGATAGGTGCCTTTGTGGATATCCCTCAGAACGTACTAAGTATCCCCCGGGCCTAAACATATTGCAAGTGGACCATCGAATGTTCTTCTGAATATGGTTTCGTCTTCGGCCTGGCTAAATTGGGCTGCTTTTGTATGTAGGACCGTCGACTCTTTCGGGTTTGAGGGCAATTTTCCGGTCCTGAGATATTCCACATACTTGTTCCTCCAGTCCCAAGTTAGGCTTGTCGAGTTTATCTCGACGTGGCCTTCTTCCACCACCGATCTCATAAGCTACACGACTTCTCTATATTTGAACTCGTTATCTTTGGCCGACGATCCCAAGTTAGCGAGGGAATCGGCTTTGCTGTTCTGACCCGAGGTACATGTTGCAAATTCTATTCTTTGAACCGATGTAATGTCACCTGTAATTTGTCCAAGTATCTCTGCATTCGTTCTTCCCTGACCTCGAATGTTCCATTAACTTAGTTTACCACAAGGAAGGAGTCACACTTCTTTAGTACTGTCACGCCCCAAAATTCGAGGAGCACGACCAGCACTCAACCGAGTGAATCCGGCCGAGCAAGCCTGTTAGATTTTATTCTACTCAAACTCATCCACGAATGGAGATAATACATACTTTCATTAATTAGACAAAAAGGTGTTCATGTCTACAATACCAATTCATTTCTAATAGTCTCATCATTTTTAAAGTCTCAAATGGATAAATAATACAACCACAACATAACATATTCTGTCTTTCCCAGTACCAAGACACAACCCACACTATGTCTACAGAGCATCTATAGATAAGGAAGAGTACAATGATAATGCTAGCAACAAGGCCCCGGCTATACCTCAAACAGAATACACAAAGGACAAAAGATACATGACCCCGGAATGAAGTGGGGCTCACCAAGTCAGCTGGGAAGAAGGTGTGCTGCTATCACTGATCAATACCTCCTGCTGTGGAACCACCTGTATTCATTTAAAGATGCAGCGTCTCCGGCAAAAGGGAAGTTAGTACTGTCGAATAGTACTAGTATGAAAACCAATCACCAATTTAAGAATTTAGAAATACAATATGAATATGATGAATCAGAACGACAATAGCATGACATAGCTAACTGTTTAAACTAGAGCAAGCTTATTAAGAGCTATCAATATCATTTATAGGATTTAAGATGAGATCCTCTGTAACCATCTTCACACAAAGCGGCCTCGCCGCCTCACCCGATGTATGCAGGTGGAGATGTAAGTACAATACCACAACTGTACTCAAGTTGTCCCGCTGCCTCACCCCAATATATGCAGGTAGATGTATAACCACAGTATCAAGAACCTACATAAAGCGTCTATACCGCTTCACCCCAATGTATGCGGGTGGAAATGCATCAACGATACCAATACCAACACAAAGCGGCTATGCCGCCTCACCCTAATATATATGTATGGGTGATGGTGCCACAACAATACCAAAACTATACACAAAGCAGTCGAACCGCCTCACCCCAGTGTATGCGGGTGGAGGTGCAGTCCCACTATACCATAATCCCTACACAAAGCGATCATGCCGTCTCACCCCAATATATGCGGGTGGAGGTGTATGATAATCACAATCTCTGTACCATAATCCTCACACAAAGCGGTCATGCCGCCTCACCCCAATATATGCGGGTGGAAGAGTATCACAATCACAATCTCAACACAACTTGGCATAATAACTTTCACATAAATCACAACTTGAAATTATAACATGTGGATACATAATCCATAGTTTGGAACACATCCTCAATTTATAATGCAATATGATAAGAGCATTTGAAACACGAATTGAACATATATCTTTATCACAAAACTTATCGGAATACTCGATTTGTAATCAACATCTTGGAACTTACAAGGATAATGGGAATTCGAATTCTTAAAGAAGAGTTTAGCCAACATACCTCACTTGAGCTTTCTTAAATTCTAAAATGTTCCGGAATTCTTAGCAACTTCAATCTATTGTAGAAATATAACAAATTGAACCAAAATTAGGAAGATGCTCATGGTTCTAGCTCATTTGAGAATTTTATCAAACACTAGGTGTGCATTAAGCTTTCAAGGTCCTTTTATGGAGGATTCCTTCAACCCACAACCCAATCTTTACAATTTTTAGCTCAACAATCTTCATACACCATTTGATAACACATGCATGTAAAATAAACAACTCTCATGCCCAAATATTATCTTGCTAATTACCTATTTCTAGACAAAATTCGAAATTGAGGGTTAGAGGTGTAGAATCTTACCTCTAGGATGAAGACCTAGTGAGTTTCCCTTCTTAATCTTCCAAAACTTGAGCAAGAATTGAAGAACAATTATTGAAGAACACCTTCCCATACTAGGACACTCACTCTCACTCTAAAAATATCAGATTTTGGTACAAAATGCCTTAACCCCTCTCTATACCCGGCCTTGGAGTTATTTAATGAGTTCCTACGAGCACGGCCGTGCATTGGCCGCGCACCTGAGGCAGAAACTCTCAAATATGCGCAACCGCACATCTGTGCGTGCATATGACATAGGTCCAGTAAAATGACCATAACTTTCTGTATACATATCCCAATGACAAACGGTTTGATGTGTTGGAAACTAGATTCAAAGAGATTTAATTTGATAGGTAGATCACCACCTAATGCATTATATATAGGTAGTTATATTCATATGAAGTTGAGTCTTGTTCCAATTGAAACATCCTTTTCACTTAATGTATTCAACTTGTTCCACACACGTTCTTGCCATTCCCAAAAAACTTTAGTATGTTCAAACACACCCTAAAAATACATTATAAATTCAACATAGTGTGGCTCTAAATAGTTAACATAACTCGATTCTTCTTTCAAACATTTCTATCCCTCAAATTTGACTAACTCCAAAACTTTTCAGACATTTTGGCAGAGTCTCCCCTGTAATTGGTCCTAACCACTTGCCAGAGAATCACCAAAACTAGTCCTAACAACATATACATGAACCAATTACGTAACATAACATTAAAACAATGCCAACCGTGGCCTCACGAGCAGTATACTACCAAAAAAGGAACACCTTTAACATAACTTGTACAAATGATACGTAATTCATAGGGAACAATTTCATAGAATGATTACATAGCTATTCAAACAAATCAGGGTACTTTTTCTTCATATCTTTCTCGGCCTCCCAAGTAGCCTCTTTAACCCGTTGGTTTTTCCATAGCACTTTCACGAAGGCAATTTCTTTATTTCACAACTTTCGGACTTTCTGGTCAATAATAGAAACTGGAATCTCTTCATAAGTCAATTCTTAATTAACCTCAATAGTCTCAACCATAACAATGATTGTCGGGTCTTCAACTACTTTCTTCAACATAGACACATGAAACACCGGGTGCACTAATGACATTTCAGGCAGTAGCTCAAGCTTGTACGCCACCTCACCGATCCTCCGAATGATTATGTACGGTCCGACATACATTGGACTCAATTTCCCTTTCTTACCAAATCGCATTACACCTTTTATGGAGGAAACTTTCAAGAATACCCAATCATCTTCTTTGAACCCCAAATACCTACGACGAACATCCGAATAGGACTTCTGACGACTCTGAGAAGTCTTCAACCGTTCCTTAATCATTTTAACTTTTTCTATAGCATGATGTACGAGGTCTGGCCCTATCAACTCTACTTTCCCAATTTTGAATCACCCAATGGGAGATCTACATCTCCTTTCATATAAAGCCTCGAACAGTGCCATTTGAATGCTAGCATGATAACTATTGTTGTAGGCAAATTTTATGAGTGGTAAATGATCATCCCAAATACCTTTGAAGTCTAGAACACAAGCACGCAACATATCCTCAAGCGTCTGAATAGTCCGCTCTGCATACCCATCAGTCTGCGGGTGAAAGGTTATACTAAGATTCACCTGAGTACCCAAGACTTGCTGAAATTTCTTCCAAAAATTAGCAGTGAATTGTGCCCCCCGATCAGAAATGATGGAAACTGGGGTGCCATGAAACCTGACTATTTCTTTGATATACAACTGAGCATACTGCTCCGCTGTGTCGGTAGACTTAACCGGCAAAAACTGTGTTGACTTCGTAAGTCTATCCACAATCACCCAAATCGAGTCAAACTTACGAGGAGTATGAGGTAATCCTACAACAAAGTCCATATTAATCATTTCCCACTTCCACATTGGAATTTCTATGTTCTGTGCCAACCCACCGGGCCTTTGGTGTTCGGCCTTCACTTGCTGATAATTCGGACATCTTGCCACAAAGTTCGCCACATTCCTATTCATATTATTCCACCAATAGACTTCCTTAAAATCAAGATACATTTTTATAGAACCTAGGTTTACGGAATACCTAGAAGTGTGAGCTTCAGTCATAATTCTTTCACGGAAACCATCTACATTTGGAACACATAGTCGCCCTTGGTACCTTAGTGTACCATTATCCATACCAAGAGAGAAGGCCATGGTATTATGTTTATGAATCCCCTCTTTCAATTGCACCAACAATGGATCGTTGTATTGTTTCTCTTTGACTTCCGCAACAAGTGATGATTCATCCCTATTTTGCACAATTACCCCTCCTTCACTAGAATCCGCAAGACGAACTCCCAAACTAGCCAATCGGTGAACTTCTTTTGCCAATGGCCTTTTATATTCCTCCAAGTGAGCCAAACTACCCATAAATTTCAGGCTAAGAGCATCTGCCACAACATTGGCCTTTTCCAGATGATATAGAATATTAATATCGTAGTCCTTGAGTAACTCAAGCCATCTTCTCTGCCTCAGATTCAATTTCTTTTGCTTGAAAATATATTGAAGGCTATTATGATCCGACTGAATGAGCTCGATTAGTAGAGTATTACACTACGGGCAAGCCTATGGTGCATCTTTTGTGGCATATGAATGTTATTTATGAGAGTGAGCGAATTCTTTCTATCTTGAGTTCCTAAGTGTTCTTCAATTTTATTGTATGGAACTACTCTCTTTTGTTGTGTGAGGGCACTTGATTCATGAATGAAAAGTAATTTCAATGGCCTCTATGTTAGAGTAAGTGGGTGAGTTATGAATAATGCGTGGTACTTGTAAGTCAAATCTTGAGGTGAAGATGTTACGTTTTTGTGCTTAGTCTATTTTAAGTATTCTTGGTGTGATGAGTTAGGAGAATTATTTAAAAAGGTCGTGTCTATATAAAGTGTAGTTTGATTACTCGAGGACGAGCAATGATTTAAGTGTGGGGTGTTGATAATAGGCTATAATTACGTATTTTAGTCGCTTATTACACTCCAATTTACTGCACTTTAATTGAGTTTGAGCTTTAATCGCTAGTGTTTTGCACTAATTGTGTGTTTTATGCATTGTAGGAGTGATTCCGAGCTATGTAGATGTTATGGAATGAATTAAAGTGATTTGGAGCTTTTAAGTCTGATTAAAAGCCCAAGGAATTTAGCCGGGATCGTGTTCTGGGATCAACGGATGACAGTTAAGAACGAACGAAGAATCGAGTAGGCATATTGCGCACTGTCTAGTAAAATGCACATAACGTTTCGCTCAGACCTCCATTTGAGCTCCACAATATATGGTAGGAAATCTAATTGAAAGGGCTACAACTTTCATGTTTTACATTTTTCCAAATTCCAAACAAACCAGGGTGAAAAATGCGCGAAACATGCACGACCGCGCACTGGCCGCGGATGTGAGGTAGAAACTGGCCAAAATCCGCGGCCAAATCCGCGGTTCAATCCGCGGTCGCGGACGTCCTGACTTGGGAAAGTGTCCTTTTTCGCGTAGGAGAGAGTATAATTGTTTGGGCCCGACCCTACTTGGTATATATACATGGGAAAATGGTATTTTGAGGACTTTTGACACAATTTAGACCTAAGGAGGCTAAGGAGACTGGGGATTCGACCTAAGGAGGCAAGAACACACTAGGAGCAAGGCGGAGAATTCTTGTACAAGTTTCTAACTTCCTTCTTCCTATTTCTATTATTGGTTATGAATTCTAGTATTGTAGTTATGCATACTATTATGAATAGCTAATTTGTTATCTAGGGTTTTGATGGAACCTTTTGTAGGATGAATTCTTGTTTTATTTTAATATAATTTAGCCTTTCAATTTATCTATTTGTTCAACTACGTATTTATTTCAGTTGACTGAATGGCCATCGATTGATTGTGCCTATTTATTATATGTTGCTTGAGAAAGGATACATATTTAGGTGGTGGTTGAACAATGTTACTCCTAATGTATGTGAAAAATCAATATAGTGGGTTTAAAGGTAGGTTTAGAAATAACATAGTCTTGACGTGGTCATAGTGAGCGGTTCGATGAAACCAACTAGCGTAGTTCGAGAGAATGTCTAATAAATTATTGTAGTTACTCGAGAGAGAATTACAGCACCTAAAGTACTCACGATCAGTAGAGAATACATCGGCGAAATTATTGGGAACATAGCTGGAAGGATTCCGACAATTAGAAAAATCATAATTCTAGACCTCATTAATTTAGTCTCCAACCCTTTGTCTCGTTAGTTGATAACTTTACCGCTTTCTAGTATTTTCTAGTTAATTCATTAGAAATATAAATCTCAATCTTTATTATTTAGAAAATTGTTCAAACTTGTCTTATTAGTGATATTAAAAAGCTATAGCTAAGCCTTAGTTCTCTGTGGGATTCGACTCCGAACTTTTAGACCGGATTATATTTGCAGCGATCGCTTATCCTTTTTAGGACTAGGGTTGGGCGTGATCAAATTTTGGCATCGTTGCCGGGAAACTAACGGTGTAGCTGTAGGTATACATATCTCTAGGTTGCAAGTTTGAACTTTTATTTTTGTTTTCTTGTATTTGATTATCTTATTTTTAAAAAAAAAATTGTTTTTGACTTGAGACATGGCATCTTGGAGAGTTTTGATGTTGGTAATTCTACATTTGATCCTCCTTATGCATACTGTAGAGGAAACCACCCATTGCAAAATTATCAAAATATTTCCGATAGTGAGTTATGTGCACCAACTCAATCTTATGTCTGGAATGTGTGTGATATGTGTGGTGGTCAAGATGGTCACTTTCATGTTTGTGCATATACTTCTTATCTTCCCCTAACCCCTTATTATGATGTTTCTTCTTTTTCTTGTGAAGTTAATAGGAACAAAGAACCCGGGGATGATGACCTGAAAGAGATCAAGGATATGCTAAAGTGCCTTGTGGAACAAAATAATGAGAAACAACTTCACATATAAAGGCAAGATGCTGCTATTCGCAACCTGGAGGCACAAGTGCGTCAATTAGTTGAAGCATTTAATGCTCAACCAGCTGATATTGTGGATAGTAGCCAAAAGGAGCTTGTATTAGATGCAAAGATTGAGGTGCTAAGGGAGGAGGACAGAGTAAAACACCAACAATCAATTGAACTAGATTTTGAGGATGTCGATGTTGTAGAAGAGATACTAGAGTCAACCAAGGAAGTTGAGGATATAAATTTAGTTGACTCTAGCGTGATTGGTGTTAAGGATGTCGAAAATCTTGAAGTTCATGTATTTGAGCGCGTTGGACCTCATTCCAAACACTTCTCTACATTATGTTCAGACGGTGAAATGATAATGGATCTTTACAAGCATAAAAAGCAGTCCAGGGAAGAGGTACATGAGCCTTATATTTTGAAATTTTCAAGGCCGTCTAGGCAAGGTGACACTCCTCGGTGGAGAGCCAAAAAGTGGATGAGAATTCATTTAATTTTTGGCTCGCAACAATTTGTATCCCCCCAAGAGCATGATCATAGAGCAGAATCAAAACTTAGGGTCCAATTCATAAGTTCAAGGTGGAGACAAAAAGTAGTTTTCATTGTATCGCGACGTTAAATCAAGCGCTTGTTGGGAGGCAACCTAGCTTTATTTATTTATTTTTTATTATTATTTTATTTATTTATTTATTTATTATAGTATTATTTTTGTAGTGTCGATTTTTGATTTTTTAGAAGCATGGAACGCAAAGCCATTGGAAGAATGCAACAGCAAACCAGATGGTTGGAACTAAGTGTGAGGTACCCGCACGAAGGACCATGCCTGGAAGAAGTCTGAGTACCCCATGAGATGCTAGTGCGTCGGCCTTTGGCCTTCTAGGGAGTTTCTTTTACCCTCTTGTATGTATGGGTGTGCATTGGGGACAATGCACAATTTTAAGTATGGGGTGAGGAGATTGTTTGGGTGACTTTCCATGTTATTTTAGTTGTGTTAGTTTAATTGAATAATTTTTATTTTTACAAAAATAGAAAAGATAGGACTTTTCCCGACGATGGATATATTAGATATTTTTCTTGAGGGATTTAAGTCGAAAGGAAAAAGACAAAAAGATTTTTTTTTGTAGGTAGTGTAGTAATTCCCCCTTGGTTTTTCTTTGTGCCGCGGTTCTTTTTCAAGGGTTTTGTTTGAACCGGGTGTAGCTAGTTTTATTTTTTTAGGAATATGAACTATTGTGTTGTGTTTTGAATTGAAGCAATATCTCTTGTCTTTATTATGCCTTGAGAATAGTGAGTACTTTGGTTGTGACACTTAGGCTCAGTTTTTGACTCTTGTATAAGTACCTTAAATTATATGATTTTAAATTTGCTTAACTGCTTTGACTAGAGTGTCTTGATGAATCCAATCCTGAGTGAGNTATTGTGTTGTGTTTTGAATTGAAGCAATATCTCTTGTCTTTATTATGCCTTGAGAATAGTGAGTACTTTGGTTGTGACACTTAGGCTCAGTTTTTGACTCTTGTATAAGTACCTTAAATTATATGATTTTAAATTTGCTTAACTGCTTTGACTAGAGTGTCTTGATGAATCCAATCATGAGTGAGTTATGTGCCATGTGTGTGAGAGGTTTGGGTGTTATTCTGTGCATTACATTTGATGCCTAGAACTTGCCCCGTGTGTTTGCAAAGCGAAATAGTAGTTTTGTTGAGTCTTGGAAGTGATATAGGTGTTTCTTTGTTGATCCATATATATAGTTTACCCGCCTAATTGTTATGTATCGTAGTTAACCCATTTGAGCCTGTAATCCTGTTTCTTTGGCAACCACATTACAAGCCTTACGCTTTTGTTTGAATTAACCATCTATTTGATCCTTCTAACCTCTCATGAGCACTTGAACTATTATGAACTGTGTAAAAGTTAAAGTGTGGGGTGGATGGTTTGGCTTTTGAGTGGAACTAATGAAGTAAGAATAAAGGTGCACTGTTTTGAAAAAGTAAGAGCCACTTGAATTGAAAAAGAAAAAAAAGAAAAAAAAATAATTGTATTGCTGTGAAAAAATATATATATTCCTTGATAAGTGGTGATTCTTGATGTAATTGTGCTTAAAGAAGTATGGGGTAATATACATTGATGTAAAGGTGGAGTTTGGTTTGACATAAGTATGGGTTTTGAATGTAAAAGTATATGTGTTAAAGTGCTTAGGGAGGTGTAGTCACTCTCATATCTAAATGTAACATACCCGCCCCGCAGCCTACATTACAACCAAATAAAGTCCTACTTGATCCGATTGAATGAGCTCGATTAGTAGAGTAGTACACTACTAGCAAGCCTATGGTGCATCTTTTGTGGCATATGAATGTTATTTATGAGAGTGAGCAAATTCTTTCTATCTTGAGTTCCTAAGTGTTCTTAAATGTTATTGTGTGGAACTACTCTCTTTTGTTGTGTGAGGGCACTTGATTCATTAATGAAAGGTAATGTCAATGACTTCTATGTTAGAGTAAGTGGGTGAGTTGTGAATAATGCGTGGTACTTGTAAGTCAAATCTTGAGGTGAAGATGTTACGTTTTTGTGCTAAGTCTATTTTAAGTATTCTTGGTGTGATGAGTTAGGAGAATTGTTTAAAAAGGTCATGTCTATATAAAGTGTAGTTTGATTACTCGAGGACGAGCAATGGTTAAGTGTGGGGTGTTGATAATAGGCTATAATTACGTATTTTAGTCGCTTATTACACTCCAATTTACTGCACTTTAATTGAGATTGAGCTTTAATCGCTAGTGTTTTGCACTAATTGTGTGTTTTATGTATTGTAGGAGTGATTCTGAGCTATGTAGATGTTATGGAATGAATTCAAGTGATTTGGAGCTTTTAAGTCTGATTAAAAGCCCAAGGAATTTAGCCGGGATCGTGTTCGGGGATCAACGGATGACAGTTAAGAACGAACGAAGAATCGAGTAGGCATATTGTGCACTGTCTAGTAAACTGCACATAACTTTTCGCTCAGACCTCCATTTGAGCTCCACAATATATGGTAGGAAATCTAATTGAAAGGGCTACAACTTTCATGTTTTACGTTTTTCCAAATGCCTAACAAACCAGGGTGACAAATGCGTGAAACATGCACGGCCGCGCACCGGCCGCGGATGTGAGGCAGAAACTGGCCAAATCCGCGGCCAAATCCGCGGTTCAATCCGCGGTTGCGGACAGCCTGACCTGGGAAAGTGTCCTTTTTTGCGTAGGAGAGGGTATAATTATTTGGGCCCGACCCTACTTGGTATATATACATGAAAAAATGGTATTTTGAGGACTTTTGACATATGTTTGACACAATTTAGACCTAAGGAGGCTAAGGAGACTGGGGATTCGACCTAAGGAGGCAAGAACACACTAGGAGCAAGGCGGAGAATTCTTGTACAAGTTTCTCACTTCCTTCTTCCTATTTCTATTATTGGTTATGAATTCTAGTATTGTAGTTATGCATACTATTATGAATAGCTAATTTGTTAGCCAGGGTTTTGATGGAACCTTTTGTAGGATGAATTCTTGTTATGTTTTAATATAATTTAGCCTTTGAATTTATTTGTTCAACTACGTGTTTATTTCAGTTGATTGAATGGCCATCAATTGACTGTGCCTATTTATTATGTGTTGCTTGAGAAAGGATACATATTTTGGTGGTTGTTGAACAACGTCACTCCTAACGTATGTGAGAAATCAATACAGTGGGTTTAAAGGTAGGTTTAGAAATAACAAAGTCTTGACGTGGTCATAGTGAGCAGTTCGATGAAGCCAACTAGCGTAGTTCGAGAGAATGTCTAGTAAATTATTGTAGTTGTTCGAGAGAGAATTACAGCACCTAAAGTACTCACGATCAGTAGAGAATACATCGGCGAAATTATTGGAAACATAGCTGGAAGGATTCCGACAATTAGGAAAATCATAACTCTAGACCTCCTTAATTTAGTCTCCAACCCTTTGTCTCGTTAGTTGATAACTTTACCGCTTTCTAGTATTTGCTAGTTAATTCGTTAGAAATATAAATCTCAATATTTATTATTTAGAAAATTGTTCAAACTTGTCTTATTAGTGATATTAAAAAGCTATAGCTAAGCCTTAGTTCTCTGTGGGGTTCACCTCCGGACTTTTAGACCGGATTATATTTGCAACGATCACTTATCCTTTTTAGGACTAGAGTTGGGCGTGATCAAATATACAAGAATATCGTCAATAAACACTATCACAAAAGAGTCAAGGAATGGCTTAAAAACTCGATTCATAAGATCCATGAAAGTGGTTGGGGCATTTGTTAACCCAAAAGACATCACCAAAAATTCAAAGTGCCCATATCGGGTCCTAAAAGCTATTTTCGGAATATTCCGCTCCGTGATCTTCAATTGGTGATACTCGGATCTTAAATCAATCTTAGAGAAGCACCTGGCACCTTGCAATTGGTCAAACAAGTCATCTATCCTTGGCAGTGGGTACTTATTCTTGATTGTTAATACACATTCTCAGTGACCCATCTTTCTTTCTTACAAAAAGGACCGGTGCGCCCTAAGGCGACACACTTGGCCTGATAAAACCCTTTTCTAACAAATCTCTCAATTGTTCCTTTAGCTCTTTCAATTCTG